>PVKA01017714.1:0-45205 GCA_004027165.1 Ctenomys sociabilis | reverse complement strand
TGCCTCAGCCTCCCGAGTGCTGGGATTACAGGCATGCGCCACCACGCCCGGCTAGCTCCAAATTTTCTGAACAAGGAGATTATGGAGCCACAGAGAAAAGAGATTGAAGTTCTATAGTGTGCCTGGGGAGAGTCACATGAAGAGAAAACTTTCTCTCAAGCTCTTACAGAGAGCAAACTGGTCAAGCATTGGCCGTGACTCATCCACATGGATGACACACACTCTGCAAAATTCTATCCTCATTAGTAAATCTGTTTCATTATACTCAATTATTTGAATTTTGTCAATAAGAATTTTGCATAAATGCATTTCCTGTGATGTTAGTACCTCTTATCATCCTTAATTTTGACTGTAGACCCATACAGCATAAAATACATATAGTCTGGCTCTTTACAGGAAAAAAGTTGCTGACAAAAAGTTGTTTTTGGGTCCATAACCAAATATCAGTAGAAACTAATCTAAAAGCTATGCAGTATTGGTTTTATACTTTAAATCTAGAGGAGCATCTCTTGAGCTTGAAATGTACAGGTTTTTTTAGAGAGCCTTTCTTGGTCTGGGAAGTTCATATTTGTAATCCCATGGATGTTATTGGAATCCTGTCAAGTTAATTCTGATCTACCACACCCAGTGCAATGCAGGGTAAGAATAAAAACACTAAGGTGTATTTGTAATTTGGGGGTGCTAAGGGGTCCTAAGTGCATCCATGATGATAGCTATCTGGAACAAAGGCCTTAACCCAAGGCTGAACCTGGGTTTTCTTCATTGATGAATACAAGGTGTGGCTTGAGGATGAGTGACTGTGAGAATGGCAGGAAGTAGGTGAGTGCTGTAGGCCGGTCTACGTAGGAAGCCTGCAGTCACCTCTGCGATATCCAGAGAGAAGGCTATGCAGAGAGTACTCTGCATTACGCAATCAAGATAGTATCTTAATGTTTTGGGGTCCCATGTTTCAGCTCTGAAGTGTAATCTTTCAAGGCCCAGGAAGTCATAGCCTCCAGCTTGAGGCTCGATCCCAGACCACATTGTGGAGCATTGGCTCTCCATCCTGTCTTGACCCAACTCACACGAGGGAGCAGCAGCTGGTGTTTTTGGGGGAGGCATGCTTGCTGTCTTCAAAGTGTACCACCAGCATCTCAGCTAGACCAATATGCATTGCATCAAGCCAATTGAAAGGATGAGGAAAAGTCCTAGCCTACTCTGTACATGTCAGTACATGGAAATAGGGCCAGGCTCAGCCAAAATGGAGACAGTTGCTCCTCTTTCAAGGAGAGTTGTTCAGGGTCCTCCACAGTTGCTATTACCTTTTTCAGTCTAAAAGAATGTTTTCTTAGTATCTTCTCAATATAAATTGTTATGTATAACTTTAAAGTGACATTATATATGGTTAATTTCAGTGTTTTCAATGTCAGAGCTTCATCTCAGTGAGATTATACCATAGTTGACTGAGAATTAGCTGTAGTAGAGATAAGAGTAGTAGGAATAGAGTAGAGAGGTATGGTTGCTTCAGTAATTGCTCCTAATTATTTCTACATTGCTTATCAGGGTACTATACTGCTAGAAAGCCTTATCTTTACCCAGATGCTAAATTTTTGACTCTGATATTAAAAGTACCAGTAGCGTTCAGCAGCGTAATTATTTATTGTAAAAGAGACAGACCAGTCTGAAACATATCTCCAAGGTTTATTATTCGGCTTAACCTCATTTTTGACAGAAACACTACTTTGAGGAGCTCCAAAGCTTTGCCAGAATTCAACTTTAGCTCGGGTGGAATGCTAGAAGGCCAAACTTTGGTAGTCTGGTCTGCTTCTTCATTTTAGTTCTTACCCAATGATGGCCAATAATTTGGTGCATTTTTGTTAAGATAGTTTTGGTAATGGGGGATAAGTTGGACTTTCAGGTAGCTAAATAAAAGAAGAGTAGGATTCAACTTTCATGAGTTTCACATACCCTAATCCTAGAGTAATAAACAGAGTATGAAATGATAAGGAGCAAAGTTTAGAAAGGAGTGAAATTTACAGAAAAGTAGTGACTGATCTACATGTATCATTTCATTAAGTCATAATGAAAGATCTGGAAAGCAGCTATTATTGTCTTTATCATACAGGTGGAATTTAGAGATCAAGCAATTTGGGATACTAAATTGGGATACAAGAGCAGTGCACATATACTCTCTGATATATTGATATGAGTGGAAGGAGGGAGTCGAAAAATGTAGTAAAAGGTAGAAAAAGTCAATGGTAGAACATTTTCATCATGTTGTGGTTTTGGGGAACCCCATTGTGTTTGGTCCAAAGTATTTTTCTAGGGTTGGAACTGCTGAAGACATAGCTTGAAAACTTATTTTGTTCTTTAAACTCTAGGTAGCTCTGTTTACTTTGTTTCCAGAAGAAAACACACAAGAAAGGTCTGTGGATATGAGACTAAAGAGATTTTTATATAAGAAAAACTTAAAATGTTATTTAATTTTTTTTTTTTTTACAAGTGTGCTTTATGGTAAGATCTCTATGGATGTAAGAAACAGAAAGGTATAATATTAACACAGAGGGTAACTAAGAGGGGTAGGCCAAAGGGCAACTTTTAGTTAACTGTGGTTTTAGCTATTTTCCGAGAACGGCTGGGTCAAAGTAACTTATTTTATAAGAATGTTTTCAGGCTCGAGATTATATGTTTTTCCCAGCTTAAAAAAAAAAAAATAATAATATTAACACAGAATGTAGACACTGGAACAATTCTAAAATGTATACTAGTTAGACTTTGTTTCTTGATTTTCATTTTCATTTTGTTTTATTTAAAATGTGGTGCTGAGGATCAAATCTGGAGCCGTGCACATGCTAGAACACTTTTCCCACTGAGCTACACCTCTGGTCTAGGCCCAGTCAGACTTTTTTAAAAAAAATTTTTAAATTTTTTTATTTTATTCACTTTTGAGTTTATTATCTAGTTTCAAGTTTAGTTGTATTGCTTTAAATGGCCTTGATTAAAGTTTTCCCCACTATATTTTCTGTGTAAGCACTTTGAAGCTACATAATCATTTCCAAAAAACCACATTGATTCCGACAGCAATAGAACATCACAAACCCATATACCTATAACTTGGTCACTTAAAAATAAACCTCAAATTGGATGCCTTTAGATGAAATTAACAGTTCTTAAAAGAAAAGTTATATATTCCCAATTATTTTTCCTTGAGAGAGAGAAGAAGAGCAGCAAGACAGGAAGGGTATGGCTGCCATGAGTTGCTTTTAAAGGCTGCTACATCAAAAGAAATATGTCAGTAGCCAATCATGGTTGGCAAAGTATGTTTAATAGACTTTTCAGGGAGCTCTCCCACCTGCCTGCCCTTTCCTTCCCCTCCCTCCATTATTTCACAAATAAGCAGCAAATGAAAATACTTTACAAGATACAGCACAGTGGATATTTAAGGGTAAGGACCCTACCCTTGCTTTAAGAGTAAGAGTCTTGGACTTCCCTGCCCCATGCAGAAAAGGAAGTTTTATATATACTGCCCCCATGTATTTTCCTAGTATTTTCTTATATAAATTTATATATTTTACAAAAAAGGTTTTTTTCTTCCAAACATAAATTTGAGTGAAACACAGATTCTCCACCAGTGAAGTTGTCTTCTTCACTAAAATAAGAATGCTGAGAGGAAGGGTAAATGTCTTTTGCCCGCTGGAGGTCACTGAAGTCTGCACTGCACTGTGGAGAAGGCACTTGTGTTTTCTGAGGTCTCCAGCAAGTGTCTCAACACTCATAACTGCTGTCCTCCAGACCAGATCTCCAAGTGACCAATCACTGAGGCAGCTTGGGGGAAATGCTGAGTAAACTTGATTCTGCAATTATGGAATAAAAACAAAAACAGCATGGACCAGTTCATAAGTCTAGACTAAAACTACAAACAATATAGAAAGTGTTCATTCATGAAGATTCAAACCTGCTTCATTTTCATAAATTATAAAATACAAAGGTGCTTATTTTAATGACAAAACTCAAACAGTACTGAAAGGGGTTTGTGTCAATTACAAAAAGAGTCTGTCCCACTGAGCCAGGCAGGCCCCACAGAGCTGCACACAGGCTGAAGGGTGACCATCCTACCGCTGGGCCAAAAGTGCTGTCCTGTTAGCCTTCACCTTCTCCAGCCGCTTGGCTAGGTGGCTGTTGGTCATTTCCATCTCTTCAATTTTGTCCAGTGCAGTTCTTAACTCTCTTTGTAGCTTCTTTTTCTCTGCTTTCTGTTCATCTTCAACTTTCTCAGCATTCTCAGCAGCAGTTTTGTATCTTAGCACCTGTCCTTTAAGGTGACTAATACTTTGTCCTACAGTAGTTATATCTTGTGCTGCTTTTGAAAGCTTAAATTTGTATTCACTTATTTGTCTATTGGCATCTCTTTGCATTTCTATGAACTGCAAATCTGAGCCATTCTGCAGTCCTGCCAGGTTGCCTGCTGTACCACATTTTTGCCGTTCTTCCCCTAACTGGAGCTTCAGTTTTCTAATTTGTGACAACAGCTCTTCCTTTTCTCCAGCAAGTTTTCGTAGCCTTACATCTAGTGGCCCTTCTCCTGCTGATTCCAAGACCTGAGCAGCTTCCTGAGACACAACAGTAATGGCTCCAACCACTGGTTCATGATTGACATCACCATTGGGCGTGCCATCAGGGATTATAACTAAACTATGTTTCTCAATAAGTTCATCTCTCTGCCGAAGACCTTCTTTAAGTTCATCCATCTTATGCTGAAGTACACTACACATATGTTTCTGCCTTTCCAACTCCTTTGATTTTTCTTCATTTTCTCTATAAAATTCTGCCATCTGTTCCTCTGCTCTTCAATTATAGCCTTGAAGGTATCTACCTTGTATATTAAATTGTTCTTCTTGTTGTCTAATAGTGCATTAGAAACCATAGCTTTCTTGTACTTCTCTTCCACTTCAGACAATGAATCCCGCAATTCATTTAATGAAGTATCTGGGTCTATTAAGCTGCTGGTGTCCCCACTTCCTTGTCTGGATGAGTTTCCACTCAGAGGAGTTGTTGCTGAGGCAGAGTTTTGAGATGAAGGAAGGCCTTGTGTAATTTTCAGCATACTGTTTGTCAGATTTTTCATCCAACTCTTTTTGTTGTCGTTCCAGTTCTCTCATGCGTATGTTTCTTGCTTCTGCCCGAGCAGTATGTTTTGCTGCCAGCCTTGCCTCGGCCTCTCTGGCAATGTTACTCAAAGCTTCATCTTCTGCAGAAAATCGATCTTTTACAGGCGTTCTTTTCCTTTCAGAAAGGAGTCCCCATTTTGTGTTCTTAATAGTCTTCTAAATCTGAAAGTAACTTCAATTTGTATTCAGGCCTGTAATCCCAGTGCTGGGGAGGCTGAAAGCAGGAAGATCACCAGGAGTCCGAGCTGAGTAGTGAGACCCTTAGTGATGTGCACTCTCCTTTCCCCTGACATTTATTTGGCTTCTAGATGCCTTCATGTATCTTCCCACACCTGTGGCGAGGCGGAGGGAGGCGCCTCCTGGGAAGGGCTGGAGCGTGGCTTGTCCGCTGGGCTCTCGACAGCGAGAGGAGAAGGCGAGCCAGGCTCGGTCCCAGGTCCCTGGCGAGGCGGGCCGCAATGACGCGGTGGCTCCTGGCGGCAGCGGCCACGCAGCCCGTCAGCCGGGAGTCCCGAGCGGCCCCCAGTCAGACTTTGATAATGTTTATTTGTGGATTGTACAGTTTAAGAAAGATAAATATTCCCAAGGAACATTCTTGAAAGTTAACAGTAGGCAGTAAGACAAAAACAGACTAATAACTTGTAAATTAACTGATCTATTTATCAGATTTTTAGTTTGCTATGTGACAATGTCTTTGTCAGGCACCAGGATTCTGGGATGAATGGACATGATTTTTGTGTTAAGGGTTGACAACTCTAAAACTATAAAAAGGGCAAAAGCTCCATGAAATTGGTTTGGACTGTATTTGGTTTTGCTTTTCTGTTTTGGATATGACTAAAAAGCATAGGTACAAAATGGAAGCAGTTAAATGCAATTACTCTAAACTAAAATTCTAGACAGCAAGGGAAACATTCATTGGAGTAAAGAGACACTTGCAGAGTGGGAGAAAATATTTGTAATATATTTGGAGGGGTCAGTATATAAATTTATCTGTAACTCAAGTGCAAGAAAACTTATAGCAAGAGAACAAGTAAGCATTAAGAAATGAATAAAGGAGGAAACAAAACATAGATAAAGAACCTGGATAGACATTTCATAAAGGATGGCATACAAATGGCCAATAGATATATTAAAAATGCATAATATAACTAATCATTAGGCAAATGCATGTTTAACCTATGTAGAGCTATCTCTTCGTACATGTTTATCAGATATCAAAATGATGAGAGATACATTTTGGAGAGGATGTGAAGAAAAGCATACTGTTGTTAGGAGCATAAATTAGTACAGACATTATGAAAAACAGTATGGAGGTTCCTCAGAAAATTAAAATAGAACTGCCCAGCAATCTCACTACTGATTATGTATACAGAGGATAGGAATTAAGTTTGTTGAGGAGACATCTATACTCCTATATTCGTTATAACACTATTCTTAGTAGCCAGGATATGGTCTCAGCCTAAGTGTCTACTATGGATGAACAGAGATGATGCAGTATGTACACACAGGTTAGTCTTTCTTAAAAGGGTGTTATGGTAGTTGACTGATTGTGTCAGCTTCACTAAGAAACACCCAACCTAAATGGATCAGCATGGTTCTGGGTGCAGCTGAAAGGATTTACTGAAGACAGAAGACCCACCCTGGGTATGGGTGGTACTGAGAGGCTAGCTGTTTGAATGGTATAGAAAGGAAATGAAGAAGGAAGGCTCATTTCTGTTTCTTCTGAGGAGCTCTAGTCCTCACCATGGATGTGTTCTTCCAGCATCCAACACAAATGCTTCAGTCTTCCATCGTATACTGTGTGACCTCCTGTTATGGATTTGAATGGGATCCTACAGTGAGTTCCAGGCCTTTGACCTTTGACTGGATCCTTTGGATTTCCAGCACATAAACAGCCTTTTTGTACTCTTCCACATCTTACTCTGAGGGTGATCATTGTATGCCTACTTTGTAAATCCTTATATATCTTACATTAAATTTGCTTTTCTAGTGAGCACTGGAAAAGCACATTTCATTTGTAGCAATACAAATGAACTTGGAGGACACTATGTTAAGTGAAATAAACTGAGCTCAAAAGATAGCTTTTGCAGATTTTTTTTTTTTTTTTCAGAACCGGGGATTGAACTGAGGCCCTTATACTTGCCAGGAAAGTGCCTATTCCACTGAGCCGTCTCCCCAGCCCCTGTAGCTTTTTTTTTGGGGGGGTCCTAAGGATTGAGCATAAGTCCTTGTACATGCTAGACAGGTGGGCTACTACTGAGCTGCACACCTCTTGCCCTTTTTACTTTTGTTTTAGGCAGTTTCTCTAAATTTCCCTTACTGCCTCAGCCTCTATAAGCTGGAGACTATGTCACTGTGCTCAGCTTATGTGTAGAAGCTTAAAAAAAGCTGACTTCATGGGTTTAGGGTAGGATAGGGCAGATGTTGATGGAAGAACACAAAATTTGAGTA
Source organism: Ctenomys sociabilis (assembly GCA_004027165.1). NCBI lineage: Eukaryota > Metazoa > Chordata > Mammalia > Rodentia > Ctenomyidae > Ctenomys > Ctenomys sociabilis. The sequence continues at coordinate 37,607 of PVKA01017714.1, read as the reverse complement.
AGGGAGGAGGAGTGAGTTCAAGCAGTGTATTATACAGATGATTATAGTTAACAATATGTTGTGTACTTGAAAATTGCTGAGAGTAGACCTTACCTGTCATTAGTAACAAAACGACATTTGGCGTAATATTTAAATAGCTTGACTTAGCCATTATACATTGTATACATACATCAAAACACTGCACACTAGAAATGTGTGTGTGAAATTTGCACTTGTTAATAAATACATTTCTCTAAAACCTAATAGATAGCAGGAATTCATATATATTCTGTGATATTTATAGCCTAAAAGTTTCACACATTATCTCCTACTGTACTTGTAGTAATTCCTTAATGTAGGGAAAATATTTTTATTTTACAGATGAGGAAACAGACCTGAAGTAAACTAGGTCACATCCAAAGTTATAGTGGGAGAGCTAGGACTTGATCTAGGTCTTATGAGTTTATGTAAAAAACCCTCAAAATATTAAATACATTCACATAGTGATATTATGCAAATTTTATATGTGAGCTTAAATGTAATATACACTGTGTCCAGATTAATTTAACCAGAGAACTAAAAAATATTTTGCAACTTTTTTCTTTTTTCTTTTTTTTCTCTTGAAATACAGAATTTTATTTAGAAACTTCAAAGTAGAAAAAGACCCTGTGAAGAAAGGCCAGGTGGAAAATGATTTCCTAATAAAATGGAATTTTAGGACAACAGAAATCTAAAAGGCCACAAAAGAGAAATAGCACCACTGTTGTTTGAACAAAGGCTAGTTAGTTCATATTTTGGCATTGTTAATCACTGAATCTAGGTTTTCCTCTGAATTCCACATAGAGCATGCACTGCACAATAGTTTTATTGTAAAATACCTGTGTGCTACACACATTTTAGGACAAGCTACCATCAGAAACAAATCAGTACAAACACATTGGGAGTTCAACAGTCTCAGTAGTGGGTAACATACAATTGCAAAATTGCAGGATTCTGCCAAACAAAGGGACTGAGTAGGCCATGGGCCAAAAAGCAAATGAGGGAATTAAGGAATGAAATATTTTAAATATTAATAACTAGTTCAGGCATGGAACTGTATTTTCTGCAAAAGAAAATTAACATTTAGTTACACAGTAGTGAATTTTATCTCCAAAAAGATTAGTGCACTGACAAAGTATTCAGGTAAGAGTGGAGAGTTGTGACAGCAGAAACCAAGAAGACCCTATCCTTGTAGATCCCAAGGTAACGATGGCCTTCCCTGATCACTCCCTTTACCAGAGGTCCAGCAAGAACTTGCAGCAGGATAACCTGCACGCTGTACTTCTGATGCTAAGCAGCAAACTTAGGAGACAGACGGGAGTCCCAGCGTGCAAGAGGAGTAGAGAGGAGGAACATATTAAATATAAACTTAAAGACAGTACAACAGGACATGCTCCCATCCAAATCCCAGAGATGTGGGTAAGTCCCCAGTGTAACTTGTCTTTTCTTTGTGTTATTGACAAGCCGCTACTAGGGAACTGAACATGTTCTCAGTATGTTTTCTTCAGATACAACTATGTATTTCTATAGGAAATAAACTTTGTTGGTAAATGTTAGATTCCCAAGGGTAACCCACGAACATACTTAACAATGACTTTTCGGTAGTTTCCTACTTTTTCATTCATTGCAATATGACAGCATTTTAACTTCAGTGGAACTACTTAGAAATCTCAAGGTACTTCTATCAGAATTACATTATGGGTTACAAACAACTTATTAAAGGAAAGATAATTATGGAATATAATCCATTTGGAAATTGGATCTGTACAAACAGTTTGGATTAGTGGAACAAACAATAGAAATCCACGTAACAGTCATATGTAGAAAGGGGAGGGTATCTTATAGGTGAGGATAAAATAAAAATAATATGTTAAGTGGAATAATATATGTAAAGTACATGACAGTTTACCTTAAGAAATGCTAGTAGATTCTCAAAAAATGTACCTTCTTTCTGTCCACCAGTCACCCCTTTCCTGTGTACCCCATCCTGATATGTTGCCCATGCTGGTATCAAACTTGTAGGCTCAAGTAATTCTCCCACCTCAGCCTCTTCAGTGGCTGGAGCTAAAGGCTCCTTCCTTTTGTCTGTCCCGAAGACATTTAATGTTTACCAGCACCAATTAGTAGAATCTATAAGAAATATTTTAATATATAATATAAAATAACAATATATAATACATTAATATATAATAAAACCTTTAATGTATAGTAAATGAATACATTTTATCTCCTGGCTAGGGTAGAACCACCTCACCTTCACTCTAGACTGTTGTCATAGCCAGTATGCAGTCAGGCTCTCTCAAGGCTCATAACTGCCAGCATCAAATGTTTCATTCACTTTGAGTATGTTATAAACTCCTAAGAGTTTTTATTTTTTATTTTTATTTTTTATTGAAGTACAAATATCAATGAGACAGTTTTAAGATACCTTGACAAGATGGATTTGATAAATTAATACATTGCAAACTTTTCATAATGTTTTGGTATCATAGAAGGTACATACATGATATTTTACTTACCGACATTATACTGTATGTCTCTTATCAGTAAATTAAGAGAGTGTAGCTGTTTGCGTATCTTATTTTTTATACCTGAATTACATCAAAGATTCAATAATTAATACTTTCTACCTTGTTATTTTCCTAGTGGTTGTGCACAGTACTAGAAGCCTACATAATATCCTGTCAACCACCATTAGTGCAAATCTTGCCCCTCACAGAATTATGTAGAAGCACAGCATTATCTATCCCAACTGTACTGTCCATACACATACATCATATTCTTCCTTTCTGTACCCCTTACTCCTAAGAGTTTTAATGCCTTGTTTGTCTTTGTTGACATTCTCAGTCAGAAAAATATCTACACTGTGCTCATGCTATTTTTCTTGCATTATGTTTTACCTTTAGGCAAAACAGAATAAGCAAGCATATTATATGTTGGTGTTAGATCTTGTAGTTTTTAAGATGACATGATTTATGTGTTGTTCAGTACCTATTTATTTATCACATACTGTGTTTCAGGCACAGTGCTAAAAATCAACATACTGCAATGAATGAAACCATCAAAAAATTCTTTTGTAGTTTTTATTCTGCAAGAGTTTTCATTCTATACTGATGCTATTTACTTGGGTAGTGACTGTAACAATCTCCTGGCTTACAGTTTTATTTCTTCCAGTACTTTTCTTTTATAATTTAGGTCTAAGTAGCCATTGCATCAATTCATTAGATTGTCAGCTGGACCTGTAAAAGGTCTGAAACTTTACTCTAATTACAAACTAACAAGTTATCTTGCTACAGTGTGGGTAGAAGGTACAAGGCTTTGGGTAAGAGATGAAGGACAGTCAAGTACTCATAGCAATAGTGGTAGCCAGAGTATCATCATTTGTGCTAACTTTCCTTTTTTAAATTAATCAATTTAGTTTTTAATGTATTTGTTTGTTACAGGGTTTCAGTATGAATCTTGGATTCATGATCCTCCTGCTTTGAGTCTCCCCAGCACTGGGATTATAGGCATGCTCCACTATGCCTGGACTATGGCCAGCTCAACCTGCCTTGGAGGTGGGGCTGGCATGGCATGTGATGCTAGGGATTGAACCATAGTCCCTGCACTTGCCTAAGCTTGCCTAAGCAGATGCTTTAGTCAACTGAATTATCTTGCCAGCATGTGCCAACTTTCTAAGCTCTTATTTCCACTGGTGAGCAGGAAGAGGCCATATTAGATCTGTACATGCAGTGGGTGGAGTTATAGGATAGCAAATCTGAATCTAGGAACCCCAAACCTTCAATAACAATATGAATTGTTGCCCAGCACAAGTTCTTTATTGTTGTATTACAGAATGATGAGCATGTGTCCTTTATATATAAACAGTTTTTAGAAGGGAGTATATTCTGAAAGCAACATTTAGGTAAGTTCTTGAATCTTGTTGAATGCACAGAAGCAAACATTTAGTTATATTAACTCATTGAGTAAGGTGCCTGGAAAGATAGCTGTTACATATAAAGTAATTAGGCTGTCAATGTCTTGGGACTTAGATTGTTCAAAAAAACAAGATAAATGTATATAATCATTTGAAATTTAAGGTATGTTTTAAAATTTCAAAATCAAGCTTTTTTAAAAAATTTCTTATATTTTATCCAGTTCCTTAATGAGAAATGAAACCTCAGATACCACATTTAACTTGAAATTGTACTAATGAATGTTTTTTATGTCAAATAAGAAATGTTAGTCTTTTGGTTAGTATTGCTTGTAAGTAATCAACAAAATTCACAGAACAGAAACCATTGAAAACAAACCAAAAACCAAAATTAGTGTCTGAGTCTTTAAATTCCTAAGTATTTTTTTGAATTTGTTAGACAAAGTTAGGTTGGTTTTAGGATTTAGCTCAGTGACTCAGTTGCAGCTGCTCCAGATAATTGGTCATGAGCTTTTTATACTGTCTGGCTTAGTCTAAGGGAGTTCAGCTTCCTGTTGTTTTTTCACTGTCTATGATCAAGAATCTAAAATATACATATATTAGGAGATTGTCCTAATTGTTGATATTTAAGAATAACAAACTATAGGCTTTTTTTTTTTTTTACAAAGAATAGTTTTCATATATTTTATTTTAGATGCTTTGGATATGGATAGATAAAAATAGTATGAATTGAAAATATTTTTAAAATAAGAAGCACACGCATGTTGCATCAACTTGGAAAATTCAGGCATTTAAAAGAAATACTGGGCCTGGGGAGATAGCTCGGTAGAATAAGCACTTGCCTGGAAAATGCAGGGTCCTGAGTTCAATCCCCAGTACCACAAAAAAAAAAAAAAAGGAATACTCCTTTTTCTTATGGGTAATCCCACTAATATTTGATATGCAGCCTGATTGCAATGTTTTGGCATTGACCTTTGATTTATGTCTCTGTAATGGTTAAAGTCATTTATTATGACTATGGAGGAAGGTGAAAGATACCTACAGAAATTACTACTAGCCATGATCTGTTTACAAATTTTTGTCTGAAACATGCACACATATAGATGCACATACACATACAGACATTTATTTGTTTGTATTTTTTTAGGGAAGTGTCTACAAGATGTTCATAGTCACACTACTAGATTGGATTCATAGTGATCCACCTGTTTACAGCCTCCCAAGAGCTGGGATTACAGGTGCACGCCACCACATCCAGTCTCAGTTGTTGTTTTAGCATACCCTGGGGTTGGACCTGGCACGGCAGACCTGAGGATTGAATCCCCTGCCCCTGTGCCTGCTTGCAGGTACTTTAATCCACTGAGCTATTTGGCCGACCCTTAGATATCCTTTTTTAAAAGTAATATTTATTTATTTGGTACAGGATCTCATTACACAGCTCAGACTCCTAATGATCCTCCTGTCTCAGCCTCCCCAGTGCTGGGATTACAGGTGTGTGCCACGACACCCAGTTCCAGGGCCAACATGACAGGCCAGGAATTGGTTCCGGGGCCGGCATAGAATGTTGTACTGGGGACTGAACGTGGGTCCTCAGCAGGTACTCAGACCACCAAGTTATCTACCCAGCCCCTCATATTATATCTTGAGTCAAATATATTAGCTGCTCTATTACTGGATATGGAACCCAGAGTACTGAATTCCATATCAGTATTAGTGATATTGATAGTATTGAGACCCATCTCCCCTTCCCTTTTTAATTAATTTTGAAACAGAGTTTTACTAAATTGCCTAGGGTGGCTTAAAATTTACAGTTCTCCTATCTCAGTTTGCTGTGTAGCTGGATTTACAGGTGACAGACATAAACATGCGTTAGTGCCTCCTTGATTGGTTACTTGGTATTTATGTGGGTAGATGTTTTGCTTCTGGCCTCTGTTTTTACATCCTTAGCAGTCCTTATTGTTGTATTGGTTTGTCTAAATCTGACCCTAATCCTCTTGCTTGAGGGAGGAATGAAACTTTTGTTAACACACGCATGATAGGGGGCTGGGGAGATGGCTCAGTAGAATAAAGGCTTGCCTGCCAAGAGCAAGGGCCTGAGTTCAATCCCCTGTTCTGCCAAAAAGAATAAAAATAAAAAATAAATAAACACATACATGAAAGTTAGTTTTTCCATTCAAATAACCTCAAGTACTGTATATTTATCTGAAATACTACACAATTAAGAGGGAAAAAATTAACTGATTTTTAGGAAACACATCAAATCATATACCTTAGGATGAGCCTTATCTCCTTTAAAGTAGTCACCTTTAGAGCTATGAGTTTATTCCAGTTATCCTGATCTATTGCTGTCTTTTTTTTAGGGATCAGACATTATACATGGTCACTTGTTTGTAAGACAACAAAGGAGAGGGAAAGGGTAAATATTAGGTGGCATACAAGTACTACTGTCTTGGGATTTTCAGCAAAGAAGTTTTAAATTTGGGGGCTTTGGCTCTGTCCTATCTATTTACAGGATTTTCTCTGGGCATAGGAGCTGTACAGTGTTATTGCACCACTCATTCATGAAGCCGGGAACTGTACTGGCCTAGTCACTCTTTAGTACCGGTGCCCCTTAGTGGACCTGGGCTCTGATGGGAAAGAAGGGAGGGGAAAACTGTGCTTATGATTTTTGTGCTGTCATTTATTTTTTTAGCATATATTTTGATCCTATTGAATTACATATAATTAACTCTAAAGAAAACAAGTTGGAAAGAATGAAATACACCATTTTACTAAAGATCTTTATCTTTAGTAAAGAAGTCTAGAGTAGGCCTTCCTTTGCTGTTAGGATGATGCTGATTTTATTAAATATAAATTAAGAAAGTGGCTCTGTGTCAAGTTCTTTGAAGAGTGCATCCTAACTTATTATTTTCTTTATACTTTTAGCACTTTCCTGATATTCTTCTTCAACTGATGACTTGATATCCTATACTTCATTGTGAAAATGACAGATATACTAAATGGACTCTCAATTTTCTACTTTCCACTTAATATCTACTTGTTTATGTTTATCTGAATTTATATCTTGCTGTGGATATTTACTGGCTTCATCCAGTAAATGTTCCTCCTATCTAATAGAAGGCCCTAGTGATCCAGTGTAGGCGGTAATTTCTCTGGAATAAGGTCTGGGGAATATTAGCAAATGTGATCTTGTGTTCTTGTTCTATCACTTCTCTGTAACCTTGGACTAATCCGCTCCTTTACTGAGTCTTTTCTTTGTCTAATTTTTTCTAAATTTGTGTGTCTCTGTCTTTGTCTTCCTTTTGTCCTCCCTTCCTCTTTCTCTGTTTGCTTTTCTACCTCTTCATCCCTTCTCTTGCCCTAACATGCACACAGACACACACCTTCACTGGGAAATAATTCACATGCACTCAAGTTAGTCTTTTCCACATGATGGATAATCTTCTTGATGATTTGCTGCATTCTGTTTGCTTGTATTTTATTGAGGATTTTTGCATCTATATTCATTAGAGAGATTGCACTACAGTTCTCTTTTTTAGTTACACCTGTCTCTTTTCTTGAAATAGAGTAATGCTTGCCTCCAGGAATGAGTTTGGGAGAATTGCTTCCCTTTCAGTTTCACTGAAGAGTTTGAGAAGAGCTGGTAGTGAATCTTCTCTAAATTTCTTTTGAACTTTGAAGAGTACATCCTAACTTCTTAGGATCTACTGTGGCGATTCATGAAGTCGGGAACTGTACTGGCCTAGTCACTCTTTAGTACTGGTGCCCCTTAGTGGACCTGGGCTCTGATGGGAAAGAAGAGGAAAATCTATTTTTCTCTGCTGTGAATCTATTAGGACTTGAGGTTTTGTTTGTTGTTAGTTGTTGTGTTTCTTTTTAGCAACATTTTCAATTTCCTTTGTCAGTAGAGGATTATTCAGAGTTTGTATATCTTCTTGACTCAGCTTTGGTATTTCATATGTATCTAAGAAACTGTCCATTTCCTTTACGTTTTCCATCTTGTGAGAGTAAAGATTTTGGAAGTAGGTATTGATGGTCTTCTGAGTTTCTCTAGGGTCTGTATTGATTGTGTCGTTTTCACTCTTTATTGCCTGAATTTGAGTTTTTTTCTTTCACTTTTTTTGTTTTCATTAGGTTGGCTAGGGGTTTATCAGTTTTATTCATTCTTTCAAAGAAATGACTCTTTGATTGTTTTATTGTTTGTGTTTGTCTCCAGTGCATTAATTACTGTTCTAATCTTTATAATTTCCTGCTTTTTTTGGGTTTTGAACTTGACTTGCTCTTCTTTTCCTAGAAGCTTGAGGTGTAGCATAGCATTATTTATTTGGGCTTGCTCTGTTTTCCTAATGTGCAAATTTGCCACTATAAACTGTTTGCCTCTTAAGACAGCTTTCATTGCATTCCCTAGGTTTTGGTAGTTGTATCTGCATTTTTGTTTCATTGTAAATATATGTTAATTTCTCCTTTGATTTAATCTGTGACCCATTGGTTTTTAGGATATTTTTCTTTAATTTCCATTTTTTATGGTAATTTTGTAGTTTGTTTTATTAATAATTTCCAGTTTTAGTGCATTGTCATCAGATAGTGTGCATCTATTCCTTTGAATTTACTTATAAGTTCTCTGTGAGTTAGTATGTGTTTTGTTTTGCAGAATATCCTGTGTGTAGCTCAGAAGAACGTATATTCTGTTGTACTGGGTGAAACACTATGTGAAGGTCTAGTTAATTTCTTCTCAAGTTTGGTTTAGTTGTGTTATTTTTTTCAGTTAATCTATCTCTTTGAAACTGGCAAGTAGAAATTCCCCATTACTATTGCATTATTGCTCATTTGAGTTTTTTTTTAATTTTTGTTTTATTGAAGTACAAATATCAATGAGACAGTTTTAAGATACCTTGACAAGATGGATTTGATAAATTAATACATTGCAAACTTTTTTCATAATGTTTTGGTATCATAGAAGGTGCATACATTATTATACCGAATATCTCTTATCAGTAAATTAAGAGAGTGTAGCTGTTTGTGTATTTTTTTATACCTGAATTACATCAAAGATTCAATAATTAATACTTTCTACCTTGTTATTTTCCTAGTGGTTGTCCATAGTACTAGAAGCCAACATAATATCCTGCCCAACCACCATTAGTGCAAGTCTTGCCTCTCATAGAATTATGTAGAAGCACAGCGTTATCTATCCCAACTGTACTGTCCATACACACCCATCATGATTCTTCCTTTCTATACCCCTTCCTTTGTCTACACCTGTCAAAGATGGGCACTCCATTGTCATTCAACTAATTTAGGTGTCTGAACTCAATGACACAATCCAACGCAGTCCAGCATTCCACAACAATAGTGAGTTATCCGAAGAAATTGTCGACCATAGCCATTTACAGCTCAACTTATTATTATGGCCCCATGGTGTATACTTCATTTTTATACTTTTCTGCTGGATGGTTAAGACCTAGATAGTGCAAGACCTATATACCAACACATGTATTTTATGTTTCTTATGAGGTCAGTGAAGTCTCCTCAGGGTTTATCTTGTAGTCCTCTACCTTATTCTGAAGATCCTTTGTCTGTGTCAGCCATGTGGATGAGTCACGGCCAATGCTTGACCAGTTTGCTCTCTGTGAGAGCCTGAGAGAAAGTTTTCTCTCCATGTGACTCTCCCCAGGCACACTATAGATCATCAATCTCTTTCCTCTGTGGCTCCATAATCTCCTTGTTCAGAAAATTCGGAGCTCAACTGAGTTTCATGATGTTACAGTAAGGTTCTCCAATGTCCTGAGTCATCACTGACCTTGAAAGGCAGGGCCAAAATGTTGGCTGGCCTTGCGGCTCTTCTATTTCTCCAATTTTGATCTGTGAACTTAGGTTGTTAACCATCCAGAAGAAAAGCTGATTAGTATCCTGCAGCATATGCCATTCACCTTGCCTTATCTGACTCAATTCTTTTTATTTGTTGTTGTACGTTTCCATTTGTATTTCTGGTTTTCTCTTCTTATACTAGGGAGACTATATGATATTTACACATGTGTGTCTGGTTTATTTCACTTATGAGTATATGTTCAAGTGATATCCACTTCAGTATAAATGCTTCAAGCTTATCATTCTTAATGTAATACTCCATTATATAGAAATACCACATCTTTTTTAACCATTCCTCATGTGATGGACATCTTGGTTGTTTCCAAGATTTTGCTATCACACATTGTGCTGCTATAAACATAGGTACACATATATCACTATGATACAATGTTTTCATTTCCTCTAGGAAAATTCCCAGTAGGGGGATAGCTGGCTTGAATGGGATTTCCAGTCCTACTCTTTTGAGGAGTCTCCACACTGACCTCCACAATGGTTGTACCAGTTTACATTCCCACCAGCAGTGGAGAAGTGTTCCCCTTACCCCACAACCTCTCCAACATTTGTTGTTGGTTGATTTCCTTATGATAGCCATTCTTTCTGCAGTGAGATGGTATCTCAGTGTAGTTTTTATTTGCATTTCACGGATAACTAGTGATGTGGAGCATTTTTTCATATATTTATTCGCTTCTTTAATTTCATCCTCTGAGAAGTGTGTATTCATCTCAGATGCCCATTTGTGAATTGGGTCTTTAAATTTGAGGGCACTGTTATATCTTAGTTCTTTATATATTCTAGATAGCAGACCTCTGTCTGATTGCTTATTAGTTAGGATTTTTTCAAAATTTGTGGGTTGTCTTTTCACTCTGGTGACAATTTCTTTTGACATGCAGAAACTCCTTAAGAAGAGTTGATCCCAGTTGTTGATTCTTTCAAGTGCTTCCTGTGTGAATATATGTTTGTTCATAAACTCTTTACCTACCCTTATGTCTTCAAGAGTTCCTCCTACATTCTCTTCTAGGAGATTGACTGTTTCTGTTTTAATGTTTAGATCTTTAATCCATTTTGACTTTAACTTAGTGCATGGTGATAGAGCTGGGTCAAGTTTTACTTTTTGGCATGTAGAAAGCCAGGTTTTCCAGCACCATTTGTTAAAGAGGCTATCTTTCTTCCAGTGAGCATGTTTAGCCCCTTTGTCGAAGATCAGATGGCTGAGTGTGATTGTAGATGCCTCTATGTCTTCTAATATGTTCCACTGATCCTGAGGTCTATTTTGTTGCCAGTACCATGTTGATTTCATCACAGTGGCTTTGTAGTATAATTTCAAGTCAGGAATTGTGATGCCTCTTGCCTTGTCTTTATTGGCCAAGATTGCCTTTGCTATTCTAGGTCATTTGTAGTTCCAAATAAATTTTAGGAATGATTTCTCTAGGTCTGGGAGGTATGTTGGTGACAGTTTGATAGGGATTGCATTAAATCTGTACAGCAATTTTGGGAGTATGGCCATCTTCACAATGTTGGTTCTTCCTATCCAGGAGCATGGAATATCTTTCCATTTTCTGAAATCCTCTATAATCTCTTTTCTTAGAGTGTTATAATTTTCCGTAAAAAGATCTTTGACTTCCTTGGTTAAGTGAATCCCAAGGTATTTCATTTTCTGCGGTGCTATTGTAAAAGTTATTGTTTCTATTGTTTCCCTTTCAGTGTGCTTGTTATCTGTGTAGAGGAATGCTATTGACTTTTGAGTATTGATTTTGTATCCTGCTATGCTACTGAATTTCCATATTAGTTCTAGTAGTTTTTTGGTGGAATGTTTGGGGTCTTCCAAGTAAAGTATCATGTTATTTGCAAATAATGATAATTTAACTTCTTCTTTACCTATTCTTATTCCCTTTATTTCTCCCTCTTTTCTAATGCCTGTTGCTAAGGATTCCAAGACTATATTGAATAGGAGGGGTGATAGAGAACATCCTTGTCTTGTACCTGATTTAAGAGTAAAAGATTTCAGTTTTTCCTCATTTAGGATTATATGAGCTTTTGGTTTGTCATAGATGGCTTTTATCAAGTCAAGAAAGAGTCCATCTGTTCCAATTTTCTGTAGGACCTTGAACATGAATGAGTGTTGGACTTTGTCAAAAGCTTTCTCTGCATCAATTGAGATGATCATGTGGTTTTTAGATTTCAGTCTATTAATGTAGTGTATTATCTTTATAGCTTTTCGAATATTGAACCATCCTTGCATCTCTGGGATGAATCCTACCTGGTCATGGTGTATGATGTTCTTGATGATTTGCTCTATTCTATTTGCCGGGATTTTGTTGAGTATTTTTGCATCTATGTTCATGAGGGAGATTGGCCTGTAGTTCTCCTTTTTGGTTGTGTCTTTCCCTGGTTTTGGAATCAGTATTATACTTGCCTCCGGAAATGATTTTGGGAGTACTGTTTCCTTTTCAACTTCATGGAAGAGTTTTTGGAGTGTGGGGATTATATCTTATATAAATTTCTTGTAGAATTCAGCTGTGAATCCACCCTGACCTGGACTTTTCTTTGTTGGTAGGCTTTTTATTACGTTTCGTATTTCATTGGCTGCTATTGGCCTATTGAGAGTTGTCATATCTTCTTGATTCAGTTTTGGTAATTTGTACCTTTCGAGGAATCTGTCCATTTCTTCTGTGTCTTCTGTTCTGTGAGCGTAAAGATTCTCGAAGTAACTATTGATAATCTTCTGAATTTCCGCTGGGTCTGTGGTGATTTCACCCTTTTTCCTTCCTTATACTTGAATTTCATTCCTTGTACTTGAATTTTCTTTTGCCTCCTTTTGATGAGGTTGGCTAGAGGTTTATCAACTTTAGTTTTTCAAAGAACCAACTTTTTGATTTGTGGATTCTTTGAACTGTTTTCTTCATCTCAATTGAATTAATTTCTGCTCTAATCTTTATGATTTTTTCCCATCTTTGTGCTCTGGGTTTCGTTTGCTCTTCTTTTTCTAGTTGTTGGAGGTGCAGCATTAGGTGCTAATTTGTTCCCGTTCTGTTTTCCTAATGTGTGAGTTCATAGCTATGATTTTCCCTCTAAGAACTGCTTTTATCGCATCCCATAAATTCCGGTAAATTGTGCTTGAATTTTCATTGAATTGTAGATATTGTTGAATTTCTTGTTGAATATCTTCTGCGACCCATTGATTGCTGAGTAGGGTGTTGTTTAGTTTCCATGAGTTTAGTGGGTTTTTCTGGTTTCTTTTGTCATTTATTTCCAGTTTCATTGCACTGTGGTCAGATAATATGCATGGGATAATTTCTATTTTCTTGCATATACTTACGTATGACCTCTGGACTAGTATGTGGTCTATTTTGGAAAATGACCGACCTGTGTGCAGCTGAAAATAATGTGTATTCAGCTGTGGTTGGGTGGAACACTGTATATGTCCACCAGGTCCATTTGTTCCAAGCTCTGGTTCAGTTCTGCTACTTCCTTGCTAATTTTTTGTCTGGTTGATCTATCTTTTTGAGATAAGGGTGTGTTAAGGTCTACCGTTAAGATTGTGTTCTTAGACATTAAGTTTTTCATGTCCATTAAGATTTGTCTTACATAGTTTGGTGCTCCTATGTTTGGTGCATAGATATTTATGAGTGTTACCTCTTGCTCTTGAATTTTTCCCCTTCAATATATATATATGGCCTTATTTGTGTCATTTGATCATTCTTGGTTTGAAGTTGAGACTGTCTGAGAACAGAATTGCTACTCCTGCTTTTTTCTGAGGTGCTGGGGCATGTAGTATTGTTTTCCATCCTTTGACTTTGAGCCTATGAGTGTCCTTTTGAGTTAAGTGTGTTCCTTGTATACAGCATATTGTTGGATTTTGTTTTCTAATCCACGTGCCAGTCTATTTCTCTTAATTGATGAATTGAGTCCATTTACACTGATGGCTATAATTCAAATGTGTTGACTTATGTTTGTCATGATATTTACCTGGTATTCTTTAGTCCTTTGTATCTTGTGTTTAATTGTCTGTCCTGTTTAGTGGGTTCCTTCCATTGTCATTCGTGGAATTCTGGTCATTGTGGTCTTTCTCTAGGAAACCTTTCACAGCCTCTGAAGGGATGGTTTTGTCATCATGAAATTCTTTAGTTGTCCTTTGTTGTGGAAGTATTTCACTTCTCCATCAAACTTGAAAGAGAGTTTTATAGGGTGTAATGGGCTGGAATTTGTTTTCGTGTAGGACTTGAAGAACTCTGCTCTCCTTGCCTTCATGGTTTGTGTAGAGAAGTTGGCTGTAATTCTGATGGGTTTTCCTTTGAATGTGAGCTGCTTCTTCTCTCTAGCAGCTTTCAGTATATTATTTTTGTGTTGGATTTCTGGGATCTTAACTATTATATGTCTCGGTGTGTTTCTACTTGGGTAGAAATTATTTGGTGTTCTGTATACTTCGGGGACCTGAATATTGGATTGTTTCCTCATATTTGGGAAGTTTTCTGTGATTATTTCTCCCCAAATTCTTTTTATGTCATTTGTATTGACTCCTTCATTCTCGTTGATACCAATTATTCTCACATTGTTCATCCTGGCGTCATCTTGCAGGTGATGGATTATTTTTCCTGCATTCTCGTTGTTTTTAGGAGATCCTTTCTTACCTTTTCACTAACTGCTCTGCCATCTTCAAGATCTGAAACTCTGTCTTCGCTTTCACTCAAACGGTTTTGTATACTTGTGATTGATATTTTTAGTTCTTGTATATCTCTTTGGTTGTGTTTCATGTGTTCTATTTCTTTTCTGTATTGCTCATTCAAGGAATCCATCATATTTCTGATCTCCTCAACTTTTTTATCCATGTCTTCTTTAGAGGTAGTTGTTAATTCTTTTTCTGCAGTGTTTCTTCCAAATTGGTTTTCCTCTGTATATTTCTGGACATGTTTCTGTATTTCAGATGCTATGATTTCAGAGAATTCTTTTTTTTCAAAGAATTCTTTATTGATTTCAGAAATTATTTCTGCTTTGAGTTCCTCATGATCTTTCTGCTGTTGTTTCTTTGCTTCAGATGCTGTTAATTCATACGTCTCAGTTGGAATAGTGCTCTCTGTGCTTGTTCTGGGTGAGCATAGTTTTTCCACCCAGTGTTTCTGGAATTCATTCTTTATTTCAGATACTATGTATTCAAATATTTCTTTTTTAATTTGGGGAATTACTTCTCGTTTTATTTCCTCTATACCTTTCTGCTGTTGGCCCTTTGATGATATATCTGTTAATTCATTCATTGCAGCTGAGCTAGTGTCCTCTGCCCTTACTGGTGGACTCGAGGTCTGGCATTGTGTTTTCCCCCTTGTCTTTGTCATTTTGTATAGCACTGACCTTTGACCTTTGGTGTAGAGCTTTGGTGCAGCTATAACTTAGCTTGTTAGGAGATTCGGGTGCCAGTCTATTAAGTTTGAGATTATCCAGGTATGCCTATCCTGGATCTAGCTGTTGTGTTCAGTTCCTTTTTGCTGCAGCTTCTGTGCTTCCCCTCTGTTGGTTCCCTGTTCAGGTGACCACGAACCGAACCGGGATGCAGAACAAGTAATGAAAATTCCCACTGTCTTGGCTGGCTTTGGGGCGAGGATCCGGAAAAGTTCTGGGGTCAGCCCTCCTGTGTCAGGCAGGTTGCTCTCTAGGTGGGTGGGCCTGGGCTTTGGTGGGTCTTTTGGGCTCACAAAAAGATAGTGGTTTATCTTATTCACCAAGTAGGTTGTACTGGGTCAGCCAGCCTGTGCTGGGTCCGGGTCTACAGGCCGGAACCCGAGAAGGCTGGGAATGGTCACTTCGGTGCGGTGGGCCTGGAGCCCTCACTCACAGGCCAGGCTGTGCTGGGTTTCGGGCCGTGGGGTGGGACCGGGAATCGCTGGGAAATGTTTCTCCGGCGTGGCTGGCCTGGGGCTCTCACTCACCGGCTGAACTGCGCTGGGTCTGGGGCCACTTAGAATCAATTTATTGGCTTACAGAAATGACAAGTCCAGGAGGTGAGTGCATCTGGGGAATCAAGGAATGTCCAGAGATTTCTTTCTTTGTTTCCTGACTGTCTCTTTTTATTTGTTGTCTCGAAATTTTTTCTTCCACTTACTCTGCAACTGGAAAAGACAGATTACTTGCATGTTGAGAACACATTGTTCAAGTTGAATAATTCTATCATAAATTTATATCACCAATAACCAGGGTGATAGCAATAATAATAGTAATAGTAAGGATTAGTGAAATATGCTTGATCTTTTTCACAGGTCAATTATTATGCTGAGTATGATTTATTGCATTTTATTTTTATAAGCTCTGGAGGAATGCAGTACTCATAATTACATTTCAAAGATGAAAACATTAAAATATAAATCAATTAAACAACTTGCTTGATCATTTCATTAGTTAGTCACAATCCAGACAAATTCATGTACCTTCCACTCTGTTTTCTCAGTATCAATTCCGAGAAAAACTCTTGGGATTTCTGGTTCAGCCGCACTCTAGGCAAGGAAATAATGTCACAAGTCAACTCAGAGTTGAGTTTATCTTTCTTGTTTCATTATAGTTTATTAGAACTGCATGGTATGGGAAAGAATGTTTATCTAAAGAAAATAATCTTGAATATATTTAAAAATCCCACATATGTACACTAAATAAACATTTTGTTGACCATTTTGCTTAGTAGTAGAGTTCCATATGAGATATAATAGCTAAATGGCCTCTGATAGTGGGTAACACTTCTGTCAGTTTTGAATATAGACAAATTATATTTGCTCTTTTTTCAAGTGAGATCATTTGCTAGTAGTACATTGTTTGAATGGTTAAATTGTGCAAATCTTAAACTAAGAAACTTAAACCATTATGGCCAGTTTCAAAATGTTTTATTTTAATTTTTTTCATTATTGTTTAAAAATTAATTTTACTGAGAAACAAATAGCAATGAGTTTCAAAACAGGTTAATGGGACACTTATAATAATTAATAAATTGCATATTATTGTCTTCATAGTAGTTATTCATAGTACAAGATGCAGACATGATATCTTGTCTAAACACTATTAGTGATCTGGGAAGCCTGGTGTCACACTGTGACTTTTGATTACCGAATCCCATCTTTGTTGTGAGCCTGTTACCCCCTAGATCCAGCTAGGGGACATCTAGATACAAGCCATAACAGTGCTATTCATTTCTTATAGAGTTGTATTCTTTCAGAATAATGCCTTTCTTTTGTTTATAACATAACTAAAAATTAAACTCTCCAGATCTCTTGATCTGCTGCTAAACTGGATTTCTTATGTATCCTGTGCTTTTGCTTGATTAACCTATAATCATTATTTCCTACTTTGCCAGTTCACTTACTCTAGCACTTACTCTACATTTTCAATCTTAGGATCTTCTAGACATATAAATTGTTGACAATTTCTACATTCTTTATCTTCCTCATAGTTCTTACTTTTCTCTGAATCTATTTTGGATTCTCTGTTTTGGAGTAGTTACAACTTCAGTTCCCTTGCCACTACCCTTCTCTCCTGAATAGGAAAAATTTAAATTCTGCATTATATTTATATCTGCATTTTTATCTTTTCTTTTTTTTAAATGTATTTAGTACAAGGTCTACAGGGTCTACAAGGTCTCACTGTACAGATTGGACTTGTCATGAGCCTCCTGTTTTCAGCCTTCCAAGCACTGGGATTACAGATGAGTGCTACCATGCCCAGTCTCAATCGTCTCAGTGCACCACGGGGGATGGGCAGGCACAGCATGCCAGGGATTGAACCCTGGTCCCTGTGTCTGCCTAAGCAGGCGCTTTAATTTGCTGAGCTATCTGACTGGCCCTACATCTGCATTTTTTGAAAAAATATTTACTCTCCAGCCTGGATTTACTGGAAAAAAACCATGTAGCTGAGCCGGCATTCACTTCACATTTAAAACTCCAAATTTTAAGGAGAAATTTGTTGGAGTCAGATAGTAGCACTGCTATACCTCTTAGTGACTCATGTTCCAGTTTTCTATGGCTCTTGCTTTCTTATGT
This sequence comes from Ctenomys sociabilis, assembly GCA_004027165.1. Taxonomy (NCBI): domain Eukaryota; kingdom Metazoa; phylum Chordata; class Mammalia; order Rodentia; family Ctenomyidae; genus Ctenomys; species Ctenomys sociabilis. Next base: position 19,799 of record PVKA01017714.1, on the reverse strand, counting down.
AGTCTCCTTACTCTTTTTCATTTCAGATAAATCTCATTTTTTTTCCTAGGAAAAAGAATTTCAATTAAATAGAATCTCTTATTTTCCCTACTAATTCCATTAACCTATTTGTACACACCCTTGGTTCCTTTTTCTGTGGAAAAAACACTTTTACTCCCACCTAAATGGCATGCTTTTTGCTTGTGCCCTGGATTGCCTTTTCTCTTCCTCCCTCAAATACTATGTTCCTGCAGTTAACTTTTGTCTTTCATGCATCCTCCATGTGTATGTGGCCATACAGTTAAGCACGTCATTCTGTATTAATGTTACCCTTTTTTATTTCCCTCAGTTACTATTAATGTCTTTCTCGGGGCCAGAGAGATGGCTCAGTGGAATAAGTGCTTCTCTGGGAAGTGCAAGGGCCTGCGTTCAATCCCTGATTCCACAAAAATAAATAAATAAATAAATAAATAAATAAACAAAACAAAAAACCCCCAAAAAACTATTAATGTCTTTCTCTAGTTTTCCTTTCTTTTTCCCTTGTGTTTTTTAGAGATGGGTTTACAGTGTGTTCAGGGTCTCTCTACTAGATCAGACTTGTAGTAATTTTCTGTTTGCAGCCTCCCAAGTTTGGGGATTACAGGTATGCATTACCACACCGAGTCTCATTCACTGTCTCGGTGTGTCCCAGGGGCAGAGCCTGCATGGAAGGCCCCCGAGATTGAACCCTTGGCCCTTGCAGCTGCTTACAGACACTTTAATCCGCTGAGCTCTTTGGCTGGCCCTCATTGACTTTTTTTTGGTAGGAGTATCAGGGTCCTTCTCTATAATTTTCTTTCCTGTTTCTGTATTTTCTAGGTGAATCTGTCTAATAGTACAGATTAAAATGCCATTTATATTGTCATCAATCTGAAATTTGATCTCTAACTTTGATCTCTTTTGGGAACTTTGTGCATTCAGTTGCCAGTTTGGCATATTTATCAACTATCTATTTTATTGTAGTTTAATCATGACTATTACTTTTCCTACTCCACAGTCTGTCACTCTTGTTCATCCATTCCTCCTTTTTTTTTTGTACTAAGAATTGAATTTATGACCTCACACTTGCCAGGCAGGTGCTATGCTGCTGAGCTATATCTCAGCCATTTTTCCAGTTTAGAAAATGGCACTAGATTTATCCATATGTCAAGATCCCTGAACTAAGAATTCTTAATACATCATTAAATCAGTAAGGATTTTATCTACAAATGTTACATAAATATTAAAACTTATCATCTCTACTGCTAGGACCAGTCTATCATTTGGTGACTATTGTAACAATCTTTTTACTGGTTTCTTAGGATATTAAATAAAATTGATGGTTTCTTACTTTGCTTTTATGGTGCTCCTGTCTAGAATATGTGTTACTTAAGCCAGTGATTCTGTTTCACCATTGTGCCTCCAATCTCCGAAGACAGTGCCCAACACTTAACATGTACTCAGCTAATCTGTTGTGTATCTTGACTCAGGCTGCTAGAGGATCCATGGGTAAATCTTAATCTTTTTCTGTCCCTACTAAGAACCATCAGTAACTATTTGAAATAATGTGTGATGGGAAGAGCAGGACAATGGCTTTCCAGGCATGTGGTTGCAGCCACATCAGAGGGCATCACTGTCATTGTTGGAAGGTATTGACTCAACTGGTGAGCTAGCTAAACGGCCTCATTTCTTGGCCAGTCTTGCTATGAGGGGAAATTTATGAGGCTTTCTTCCGAATTGAAGGCTTTTTCTTAGTATGCCTCTGAATCTTTCCAATTTTTTTTTTAAATACTTCATTCCCACTGCCACTGGCCTCCTCTCTCCCCCACTTATAGTTAGTTCATCCAATTTTTAACATTTCTCTGATTCTATACCTTGTCTAGATTTTCTTGCTTTTCTTTTTTTAGGCGGAACTGGGGATTGAATTCAGGCCCTTGCACTTGCCAGGGAAGTGCTTATTCCACTGAGCCATCTCTCTAGCCCCTTAATTCTATATATTGTCTACAAAATTTTCTTGTATTGTGTAACACAAAGCCTTAAGTTTGGATTATTGTATCAGTTAAATATATGACAAAACAAATTAGAAATATACTTCTTTTTTTTTTTTTTTTTTTTTTTGTCTTTTTTGAGACAGGGTCTCACTATGCAGTTCAGGCTGGCCTTAAGCTCACTTTGTAGCTCAGGCTGGTCTCGAACTCACAACAATCCTCCTGCCTCAGCCTCCCGAGTGCTGGGATTACAGGCATGCGCCACCATGCCAGGCTTAGAAATATACTTCTTTTTATGGTTCTTATACAATTACAAAAGAATGAATTCAAATCAAATTGCAAATTCACTAATATCAAACGAATAATATGTATGTCAGTGATATTTAACTTTTGCTCTACATAAAATTTTAGTTAGGTATTCATAAGTAATCATGTGTCACAACCACTACTTGTTTAAATGTATTTGGACCAATTTAAAGCTGGTTAGGCATATAATAGACAACATCACTTGTATTTTTCCTGACAGAAGTGAGACATGTGAGCATTTACCTTTGTTTACTTTTTATGAGTAGGATGTTGTTACTGAACTGTTGTTTGGGAAAGTGCAGTCAGAAACGCAAATGTAGGTGAAGGGGACTGAAATCTTGCAGTTGTCCTGAGTTTGACTGAAGTGATATAAAATATCTTTGTGTTATTATTATTAGATGTTTATTTAAAAAGAAACTAGAGTATAAAATAAATCTTAATAGAGACTTCTGTGCCCGACAGACACTACATCCAAGGATCCTCAGGAATCTGCAGACGATTTTCTGCAGACGAAAAATCTCTTAAGTGCCTTACTTCGTTTGTTCTCTTTGCATCCTTTACTCTGTAGACCAAGGTATTGCCATCATATTTTATTTTTTCTGCAACAGCTTAGTGTGAAAACCTAAGCATACAGAAAAGTTGAATTTCATGATGAACATCCTTATACCATGTACTTTTACAGTTAATATTTCATATATGCTTGTTATCTGCCCATCCTTTTATACATTGTGTCAACAAATCTAGTGTTTATTTACTTTTTTATTCCTGGGGGATTTCCCCCCTTCCAACGAATTACTTTTGTTTTTGGGAAAATGTCATATTAACAGTTTATAGAATGCATTCTTTTGTGTAAGACTTACTTCACTTAGGATAATATTTTTGAAGCTAACTCATATTGAGCCCAGGGATCTTTCTGTTTCTTGATAATTTTTTTATATTGTTGTTTTTTGAGGCAAGGTCTCATATGCAGTTCAGGATAGTGTTGAACTCACTGTGTAGCTCGTTCTGGCCTGGAACTTGTGTTGATCCTCCTGCCTCAGTTTCCTTGGGATTATAGGCAGTGTGCTACCATGCCCAGCTTGCAGTTTTTGTACACAGAAATCTTACTTGTTTTTTAAAAAATACCCAGGAGAGAAATTGCTGAGTGGTAGGGTAGGTTCATTTTTATTTTATAAGAAATAGCTGGGCAGGCCTTACCTATATTATTTAATTTATTTATTATTTTTTGTTTTTTTTGGGCTGTAGATAAGTTGCACTTTTAATTTTATTCATCATTTTTAAAAATTTTGCATAATTTTATTGAAGAACAAATAACAATGAAACAGTTTCAAATCAAATTAGTAAAACAGATTCAATAATTGATACATTGCATATTGTTTTCTTAGTGGTTATTTGTTGTACAAGGTGCAGACATGATATTCTGTTTACAAACTCTATTAGAGCAGATCCATCTATTCATTGAATTAAGAGAATGTAGCTGTATACCTAAATTTTTTAAAAGCTGGATTATAGTACAGTTTCAATAATTAATACTTTTTACATTGTTATCTTCCTAGTGGTTATCCATAGTATAAGAAACAGACAGGATATCCTGTCCAAACACAATTAGTGCAAATCTTTCTTCTCATAGAATTATGCAAAAGTAGCTGCATAGTTATCCTAACTGTTCTGTATGTGCAAACACAGAATGGTCCTCCCTTTATATCCCCTTTTTTTTGTTTAGTCCTGTCAGAGATGGATATTCTATTGTCATCCAATTATTATAGGTGATTGAATTCAGCGAAACAATCCAACACAGTCCAGCAGTCCACAGTAGTAGTGGGTTATCCACAGAAGTTGTTGACTAGAGCCATTTACAGCTCAGCATATTATTATGGCTTTATTTTGTATACTTCATTTTTATACTTTTCTGCTGGATGGTTAAGACTGAGATAAAGCAAGACCTATATAACAAAAGATGTAACTTTTGTATCTGATAAGGTCAGTCAAGTCCCCTCAGGTTTACCCTGTAACCCTGTACCTCACTCTGTAGATCCTTTGTCAGTGTCAGCCATGTGGATGAGTCCTGGCCATTGCTTGACCAATTTGCTCTCTGTGAAAGCCTGAGAGAAAGTTTTCTGTCCATGTGACTCTCCTTAGGAACACTATTCATCATCGAGTGCATTCCTCTGTGGCTCCATAATCTCCTTGATCAGAAAATCTGGGACACAACTGAGTTCCATGATGTTACAAGTACAGGTTCTCCTGTGTCCTGAGTCTTTACTTACCTTGAAAGGCTAGGGCCAAAATGTTGGCTGACCTTGAAGCCGTTCCATTTCTCCAATTCCATTTCTGCAAACTTAGGTTGTTAACCATCCAGAGGAGAAGTTGATTATTACCCTGCAACATATGCTGTTCAGTGTACCCTAACTATCTTTTTAATATCAAACATATTAGGTTGAATTTTCTTTTGAAAGATCAGGTTTCTGTCTTTTATCACCTAGGTTAATGTATGGATTTACAGTATCTTTAAGTGATTTGAATGCAATGGGCCTGGAGGAAAAAACACAAACCAAAACAAAACCAGCGTAGGGAGTACAAACAAGCCGTAGAGTAAAGATGTGGAATAGAGACTGGCCAGCCGTTGGTAACATCCGTTTTTCCTTAGCACTATAGATTTTTGTGTGCTTCTATTTTTCTTTATTTCTTCTAATTCATCTCAGTCAGGCTGTAAACATACTGTTTTCTTGTCCAGTTAAGTGGTGAAACCGGATTTACTCCATTTTCTTCAGTCAAAATATATAAGGGTAGATTAGATGTGAATTAGATTCAGAAATGCAGCTGCCTTTTATTAGACAAGATGTTGAAGATTTCTACAAAAAATGTAAAATAATAAGCCAGATAAAGAAAGACAGTATTATATGTTCTCTTTGTTATGTTGAAACTTAAAAAAATATCAACCTGAAGGTGAACTAGAGATTGCTTAGGACTGGGAAGGTGGGGTGAAGGTGGAAGGAGGGCAGAGGCACAGTTGATAAGTGTTCATTAAGAACACATAGAAGCCAAATAATAAAATGTCTGTGTGGGGTTTCTCACCTTACTCTATGGTTCTTTCTTAGTATTTATTTCTGAGTAAAAATACCCATAACTTTAAAAAATTCCAAAAGATTTGTAGTTTGGTTATAGGAAGTTTTCCTTGTATTTATATTGTTCCATGTGACTTTAGAAGTGATAGATATTCTGCTTAATCCTTGCTTATAATTTCTACTGTCTCCATCATTCACTTTATTTTGAATAGTAAATACTGAGCTAAAAGGAAACTTGTGCCACTCACTAAAGTTATAGTTGTAGTTGTAACTACAAATTATAGTTACTACTAATAAAATATTTTAATTATGCTGACATATATGTATTATGAATACTAATTTAGAAATATATATTTTAAATTTTAGTTTTAATTTATTTTGTTTCTAATAAGGTAAATAACAATAGACATACCTATCAACAAAAGCTCATTGGGATCCTCAATAATTTTTAACAGTGTGAAGAGATTCTGAGACAAAAAGTTTGAGAACTGCTCAAATATAGAGGAGATGAAGGATTTAAATGGATAGTTGATTTTCAGTTTTTGTATTTTCTGTATTTGTGACTTTACCTCCTTTCTAGTATGTATAATTTGAAGATCAACCATTAGCGTACATCCACAGTTATTTGTGGATGTGCGTGCATTGAGCGTTGCAGACCCCTTGTCTTTCCATATGCACCCTCCCAGGGAGCTGAACTAGGGGTGCTGACCCCTTGCCTCAGCTGTCACATTGTTAGTGATGGCCTTTTCATGACTTGTGTGCCATCATGTTTTTGCCTACTTGTGTTTTGCTGGTGATTCTTTCACTTGAAATGGCTTCCAAATGTAGTCCTGAAGTACTACTTAGGGTTCCCAAGACCAGAAGTGTATTATGGAGAAAACGTTAGGAATGGGTTATAGTGATATTAGCTGTTTGTTCAGTTTTAGAGAATCAGCAGTATGTATTACATAAGAGTTGTCTAAACAAAGATTCCCATAAAACAAAGCTATGATAACACAACGGAATCTAGAAAAACTTTATTTCCTCTAGAAGCAGTGGTTTACTATTTATTCACTAACTCTCTGTTTGACGTAACTTTATGCAACATACAGATGTTCTGTGAATAATGAGAATTACCTAATGTATGTTCCCAGATGAGAGGAGATTCAGTTGTGATTGATGGGTATCCTTTGGATAGAGTTATGAACTGTAGAAAGTTTGATAATAATGAACTCTGGAGTCTTGGTGTCTGAGTCATGGCAGGGTCCGTAAGGTTAGGGGCTAAAGTTTGAAGAGGCTAGACTTATGCTTAGTCAGGAAAGTGAAGGCTTGGAGTGGGAAAGGCTAGGGATCTAGGTAGTCATTTGAATTTGTGCTTACATACAAATTTAACTTCACATTTAAGAACTGCAGTGCTAACTTCTGGAAGAATTTTCTACATTGTGTGAATGAACACTAGGAGGTTTTTGGTAATATGTCCCATCTAGTGTTTTTTTTTTTTTTTTTTTTTGCAGAACCTGGAGGTTGAACTCAGACCCCTGTGCTTGCCGGGAAGCACTTATTCTACTGAGCTATCTCCCTGGCCTCCCTCCTACCTAGTGTTTGATGGTTGGTTTCCTTCTTTTGTGGGCTCTGGGGATCCAGTCCAGGATGTTAAAAATGCTGGACCTCACACATGTAGGCAGGTGCTCTGCCTCTGAACCTCACTCCCACACTCTTAGGCTTGGTGGTTTACTTTCATTTTTGTTTTACAGCCATGTTGTAGTTAACACAATTCTGCATTCTTAGATTGTAGGATATTTGTTCCTTTTATTCCATTAGGCCTTTCACTTAGCTCCTCTGAAATTTATTTTTTAATTAGTCATATTTTCATATCATTTTGTTTTACAAAATTTATATGTATTATTTCAATAATAAGTCATTTCAATAGGGACAATTGCTAAGCTTCAAAATTGTTAGTGATATATAAATTTTATTTAATGGAACATTTAATTATCTAAATTGGCATTTGTTTAGGTTTTGATAACTTGTTACTAAAAATTTCTATCTAAGTAATATGAAATATAATAAAAATATACAGTGCACATTTAATTTTATTTTTTTTGGTGGAACTGGGAGTTGAACTCAGATCCTTGCACTTGCCAGGGAAGCACTTATTCCACTGAGCTATCTCCCCACCCCAACAGTTAGTTTTAAAACAATTATTACAGAAAAAGACAATGACATTAATTCCCTACAGAATGCTGAACCTTTTTGTGTGTTGTACTTTTGCATAATGATGGACTTGATTGAATAGACTTTAGTGAGTTGCCAACTGTAAGTTAACACTGCTGATAAATGTAAAGGTTTGATTTTGATAAATTTGACTTCTTTGTAAACATTTCAGTCCTCAGTACCACACACACACACACACACATACACACACAAAAGATGTTTATAGAAATACTGATATTTTTTCTTCTTTTAAGAAATTAAAAAATAGGAAAAAAATCTATTGAGTTTTTAAAAGATATAATTTAAGCCTTTTGTCAAATGACAATTGCAATAATTTTTTTATCAGTAATTTTTGAATTCTGTTGAAAGTAACTTTTCTTAGTAAAAAGTAAGATAGATAGCATCAACTTTAAAAATGCACCATGGAGATAGCTCAGCAGTCTTAAGCATCTGCCTAAGCAAGCGCAAGGACCTGGGTTTGATCCCTGATATCACATGCCCCCATCCTGGTGGCACATACCTATAATCCCAGTGTTGGGGAGGCTGATCACTGTGAGTCCAAGCTGTATAGTGAGACTCAGTACCAAAAATATAAAATTGTAAAGAACCCCCAAAATTCCAAAAACATAGTTCCAAAGCATAGTTAGTTGTTTGCATCAGATATTAAAGAAACTAGGGAACCATTTGGATGTGCAAGTAATTTCAAAGATTATATATTAAATATAATTTTGGCAGTGGAAAATTATCAAACAGAAAAGAACATATCTATATTTCTGAGCTGAGTACTCTAATAAAAATAGGTCAAAATTACTGGTAGGGAAGAAGTCCTAATTAATAGAGCATAATAAGCAGTGACTACATTTTCTTAACTACAGTGAGTTGGAACAGCATGTAGAGTTACTGCTCCAGCACCCTGGGAGAACATACATAGCCGTGCATGCATGAATTTCTGCTCTCATGCAGAAGGCAGCCAAATGCCATCAGCCATTTCCCCTTTCTGGCATTGCACATATTTTCTGTTGGCCTTGTTTCCTCATGTATGCTTTTTCTGCTTCCCCTTCTGGCTCTGCCTCTGTTTAGCCTCCTGCTTCAGGTTCTGCTTATTTTCTGGCTCTGCCTATGATTATCTTTTAGTGTCTGCTTCCTTTGTCATCCCAGTAGGTCTCGCACCTCCTGCCTCTCTGCCTACTCAATGTTCATTTCCTTTTCTCTGTTCAATATTATCGCTTCCCTTCTGGCCTAATAAAACCTCCCTTGAACTACTTTACAAATAGAATTGCAATGATTTGTCACCTACAGACAACAGTCTGCCATATTCTATGTATAAGAGGTGGCTCTAAAGGTACCTCATGTTATTTGACTGTTTAAAATCTTAACCTGAGCCTGCTCTCTAGTCTTAGGAGTATTCTGAAAGTTGTGAAGAATTTGAACACACAGATTTGGCTTAGGGTTTTAAGTGATTATCTGTAATTTTTGTAGATTATGTTTTTAAGAACAAAAATGGGGGTGGGCGTGGTGGCACATGCCTGTAATCCCAGCACTCGGGAGGCTGAGGCAGGAGGATTATTGTGAGTTCAAGACCAGCCTGAGCTACAAAGTGAGCTTAAGGCCAGCCTGAACTGCATAGTGAGACCCTGTCTCAAAAAAAAAAAAAAAAAAAAAAAAAAAAAAGAACAAAAATGTACACCTAAAGTCTATTGTTCCTGATAGTAAGAATTGTTTTACGGTTTTATTTTAGTAATATACATTTATGTAGCATATATGCTGTACAGACAATATTTCTCTTACTATGGGCCAAACTCAGATAGTTTGAATATCACTGTATCATCTGTGATATGTGTATTGCAGCAGTGAGTTATTTGTATCATTGAAAGCTCTGAAATGTTGGCTGTCATTGATTGGCATAGAAGAATTTAATTTTGGCTTCTTTTTTTCTCCCTTCTTCCCTTTCTCCCTCTTTCCCTCCTTCCCTATCTTCTTTTTTTTTGGTGGTACAAGGGATTGAACTCAGGACCTTGCACTTGCCAGGCAAGCACTTATTCCACTGAGCTATCTCCCTGACTCCCTTTTCTTCTTATTTGATACAAGGTTTTGCTATGTAGCTCCGAATGGACTACTTACATATATGCAAGGACAGTTGGAAGTCACAGTGGTTCTCCTACCTCAGCCTCTTGAGTACTACTGATACTACTAAGTTTCTAAACAGTTAATATGTGAACCAAGACCTGTCTGTATTATTTTGTACTGTATTTCAAATATCAAGTTTATGAAATAGATATTTTAATATCTACTTTTATAAATGAAATTCAGGCCCATAGACAGAATATCACCTACAGTTTGTTAGTGGTGTGTCTTGATTACTTTTCCTCATTGCTGGGACAAAATACCTGACACCAAAAGTTAAGTAAGCAAAGGTTTATCTAGTTCACAGTCAGTGGAGGTTTCAGTCCCTATTCTGCTGGCTCCAAGGCAGAGTGGCATATGGCATATGGCACAGGGCAACAGTTCATGGCAGTGGAAAAGCAGCAAGAGCAAGCTACTTGTTTCCTTCCCTTATATTGGATGCAGGATATTTGTCCTAGGGAAGGTGTGGTACTCACACCCATAATCCCAGCATTGGATCATAAATCAATCATAAGCTCTAGAAGCCCACCCCATGATTGCACGAGGCTATGAGTCGATGTCTAGACAGAAACCATAACATGGTGGACCCAAATCTAATGTGCCAAACTCTAGACTCTGTTATATTCTACAAATGATCGTTAACATGGAAACTGTATTTCTCTATTTCCCATAAGGTTTTAACATGTTCTTAACAGTTGTACAAAAATTAATAGCTATGCAATATTTTTGTGTGTTTTGGGTAATACAGAGTCTGCCAAAAAAATGCTTACTCTCTTGGGTACCTCGCATGTCTGGGAGCTGGTGGCTGCCACCCTGGGCCTCCCTTGTAATTGCCCAGGCCAAAGGGATCTTGTACTACGCTCAGGATGTCTCGGTAAACTGGGTATTAGAATAATTATTCAAGCTTTTCTTTTCCTGATGTGTGTATTTTCTGGGCAGATTTTGTATTGTGGAGGATATTGCTTAAGATGTTCCTGCCCTTCACATGAATGCTTTTGTCAGAGATTCTTTATAGAGATTAAAAACTTTTTGAATTGACTGGTAAACCAGCATTTTGGGAAGGATTTCGTATTACATTACATTTCTTTTTGATATCCAGTAATAATTATTTACTGCCTGATAATTAACACAATAAAGTATGTCCTAGGCATTGTGCTAAGCACTTTTCTTTCCCAATTTTTACAAAATTTTATTTTAAAGAGTAAAAAATAGCAGAAACAAAGACAAAAACAGAAAAACAAGTGAAAGTACAAATGGTATGGAGTTTCAAAACAAGAATAAAAATTTAACAATGTTTGTTATGTATTTTCATTGTTAAGTCTGTTATTTAGGTTAATAGGTATAGGTATGCAAAATTGATCGAATAATTAAGCATTAATGCTTACTTTTAATAGACTTTAATTCTTTTCTTGTCCTTTTTTGCTTTATATTGTTTAAAAATGTATTTTAAAGGGTTGCTGAGATGATTTAGAGAAATAAATTGTATTTACTTAGAGAAATAAATAATTTCTCTAAGTATTTTGAAGATAGTAGCCAAAGTTTAAAATTTTCACTTTGACTAATTCTGTAGGCTAGTATCTGCAATCTGAGCAACATTAAAGACAACAATGTACAATATAAAGAGCATGGTTAAATACCTCTCATCTTGTTCTTCTAAATGTGTACCATTTCTAGTATCTTATCAATTATTATACTCTTTTTAAAACAGATTTTAAAATAATAAAGTACAAAAGTCAAGAAAAAAATTATTAAGGTCTATTGAAAGTAAGTGTTAATGTTCGATTATCTGTCCAATCCTGCAAACCATATATCTGTTAATCTAAGCAACAGATTGAACCACAAAAATATGTAGTATATTTATTTTAAAGAGAGAATACTAATTGATAAGATGTTAGAAATGGTACACATTTAGAAGAACAAGATGAAAAGTATTTAACAGTAGTTTTTGTGTTGCACTTTGTTGTCTTCAGTGTAGTTGCTCAGAATACAGATAATAGCCTATAGAGTTAGTCAAAGTGAGAAATTTAAATATTAACTACTACTTTTAAAAAATGATGAAAATGAGTACTATAATCATTTCAGTTATCCTGAATATATACTTGTGTTATTTCCCCCCCTTACTTTTTTTCCTACCTTTTTTCCTTTCCTTCATCTTTATGGTATATTCCTTATGTTCAGTTTCTTTCCATTTTGCTATATCTGTTACACCTTTCAGATTTTATTTATTCTTTCAGGTTCTTACATTAGGGGGACATTATTGTATTTATACATATGGATCTGATTTATTTCACTTATGAATATAACCTCTAGTTGCATCCATCTACCTATAAAGGCCTCAAGTTTGTCTTTCTTTATAGATCATTAGTACTCCATTTGTATAAAAATAACACTTTTTTTTTTTTTTTATCAGTTCCTCAGGTGATGAGCATTTTGGTTGTTTCCAAAATTTGGCTATGACAAATTGTACTGCTGTAAATGTGATTGCATATATGTTACTGTGGTATGATGTTTTCAGTTCTTTTGGAAAAATACCCAGAAGGGGAATAGCTGGGTTGAATGGGACTTTCAATCCTAGTTTTGTGAGGTGATTCCACACTGATTTCCATAGTGGTTGTTCTATTCTACAATCCCACCAACAGAGGTGAAGGGTTCCTTTTTCCTCACAGCCTCTTCAGCATTTATTATTAGGTTAATAGGTATAGGTATGCAAAATTGATCAAATAATTAAGCATTAATGCTTATGACAGCTATTCTGGGGTGAGATGGTATCTCAATGTTATTTTAATTTGAATTTCTCAGATGACCAGTGCTATGGAACATTTTTTCATGTATTTATTTTCCAGTTGCATTTCTTCCCCTGAGAAGTGTGTACATCTTAGATGCCCATTTTTGGATTGGGCATATAATAAAATCATAGAAAAAGTTGATGCATATAATATATCTTTGAATTTTGGGAGCCTGATTTCTTTTAGTTCTTTATGTATTCTAAATAGAAGTCCTTTGTCTGATTGTTGGTTAAGATTTTTTTCCCAATTTGTGGGTTTTCTTTTCACTCTATTGGTGATTTCTTTTAATGTGCTGAAACATCTCAATAAGATGAGATCCCAGTTGTTGATTTTTTTTTTTTTTTTTTGGTGGAACTGGGGATTGAACTCAGGCCCTTGCGCTAGCTAGGGAAGCACTTATTCCACCGAGCCATCTCCCCAGCCCCCAGTTGTTGATTCTTTGAAGTATTTCCGGGGTAGTTTGTTTTTTGTTCATGCACTCTTTGCCTATGCTTGCATCTTCAAGATTTCCATTTACTTTCTTTCAGAAGATTTAGTGTTTCTGTTTTAATGTTGACATCTTTAATTCTTTTTTTTTCTTTTTTTTGTGGTACCAGAGATCGAACTCAGGATCTTGTGCTTGCTAGGTAGGCACCTATTCCACTGAGCTATCTCTCTGGCCCTTTAATCCATTTTGACTTTAGTTTAGTGCATGGTGATAGACCTGGATCTAGTTTTAATTTTTGGCATGTGGAGACCTAGTTTTTCCAGCACCACTTGTTAAAGAGTTTATCTCTTTTCCAGTGAACATGTTTGGTCCCTTCGTCAAATATAAGGTGGCTCATTGTGTTTGTATTTGTATTTGCATCTTCTCATCTGTTCCATTGATCCCCAGGTCTTTGTTTTTTTTTTGCCAGTACCATGCTGATTTTATCACAGTAGCTTTGTTGTATAATTTCAAGTCTGGTATTGTAATGCCTCCTCTCTTGCCTTTGTTGGCCAGGATTGCCTTTCCTATTTTAGGTCTTTTCTGGTTCCAAATAAATTTTAGGAGTGTTTTTTCTAGATCTGTGAAGTACATTGATGGTATTTTCTTAGGGGTTACATTAAATATATATAACAATTTTGGGAGTATGGCCATTATTACAATTTTGATTCTTTCTGTCCAGGAGCAAGGAATATCTTTCCATTTTCTGAAATCCTTTTCAATGTCTTTTTTCAAAGTATTGTAATTTTCATTGTATAGATTTTTCTTTCTTTAGTTAGATTAATTCCTAAGTATTTCATTTTTTGGATGCTATTGTGAAGGTTATTGGTTTTTCTAATTTCTCTCACAATGAGTTTGTTATCTGTAGAGGAGCACTATTGGTTTTTGGGTGTGGATTTTGTATCGTGCTATACTACTAAATTTGTATATTAATTCTGGGAGTTTCTTGGTGGACTTCTTGGGTCTTCCGTGTAAAGTATCATGTCATCTGCAAATAATGATAGTTTAACTTCTTATTTGCCTATTCTTGTGCCTTTCATTTTTTTACAACAATATGAGCTGTTGTCGCTACTTTATGGTAAAAATCTCTGAAGTTTAGAGATATTAAGTAAGTTGCACAACTGATTTTAAAATGGCATTGGGTGGGTTAGAATGTGAGTTTTTTAAAATTTCAAATTGTGTGTTTTTAACATAATATCACACTCTTAATATGTGTAATTTATATTCCTTAGAACCATGTCAAATGACATGATTATTACTTTATTATCAAAATTGAAAAGATGAAAATAGGTTACATTTTTTGCCCAGGTTCACAAAATCAGAATGTGTGGAGGTAGGCTTTCTTGTTGGAACTACATGCCACAAGAACGTATCCTCTTCTCAATGCATATTTTTAATTTTTGTTTCTTATTGGTACATATTTCAGTATATAATGATTCCATGCCTCATATGGAATAGGTTCATGCATATAATATCTTAATTCTCTTTTCATCCTGTTTCCCTTCTCTTACTCTTTTCTCTATCTCTTGGTCTCCTTCCAACTTGGAAAAATTCTATGTCCTTGTTTACTAGTATTTCTTTTTTATTTTTCTCTTTATTTATATTTTGAGTTTCTCATATAAGAGGAACCATGCAATAGTTAGCCTATTTGGTCTGATTTATTTCACTTAACATTGTGGTTTCAAGGTACATCCATTTTCCTACAAATGACTCATGTTATCTTTCTTTATGACAGCATAGTACTCCATTGTGTATATATAAACCATATTTTCTTTATCCATTTATCTGTCGATGAACATGTAGGCTATTTCCAAGATTTAGCTATAATGCATTGAGTGCAGAAAAATCTTAAAACTTCCAGTGAGAATGAGTTTCTCTTCGCCACATATAGAAACTTCCTTATTAAAATGTGATATAAAATATGCAAATAAGAGATTTAAAAAGAGATATTTTAAATGTCTTGTTAGTCTTTTTAGCAGTGAAATGATAGAGAATGGGATCTCTTACATTTTGAGATCAACATTAAGAAGGAGAGCTCTGAGTTCCAACAAATCATCTGAAGGTATCACAGTTAAAGGTAATTCTTTAGGCTCAACAGAGAAAGCATTAATCCAGCTTTTCTTAAAACTTTGATTCATTGAGGAACACACACACACACACACACACACACACACACACACACACACACACACGATGTATTTCCATCACTGTTGTAAATTGAAAGAAGTGAATGAATTGTGGTTATGATCTGTGTGTTCCAGCTAGCTCTTTCTATCATTGTTTATACTCTGATAGCATCTGTTAGGCAGGGTCAGGGTACTTGGCCACCGCATTACCAGGCACAGCAACTATAGCTAAGTAGTAAATTGCCTCCTTGACTGGTGCTTACTCAACTAATGACCTCTGATTCACTGTCACCTTGGTAACAGTATAAAAATAGGTTTGTGCTCCCTAGACTTAGAGCTTTAAATTCACTAAAACTAATTTTAAGTAAGATCAGATATACTATTACAAGCCTGAATTTCTGGTAGGGGCTGTATTAGGACTATCAAAGTATTATACCAAAATGTTAAAATACTACTTTAAAAATCATATTAATCTAATGGAGCCAATACTGAGAGGGTATATGGTAGTTCAGGAGAGGCTGACCAAATTGTCTAATACCTACTGTTTAATGTCCTTGTATATACTTCACAAAGGAAAAATAATATTACCTTTTTATTAATCAATTAAGCATATATTGAGCATGTATGAAAGTGTTTGCTCAGATATCATCCTATCTGTTTTGTATGTATTTATTTATATTTTCTCTACTTAAAAGATGCTGGTTTATTTATTTGTTTATTTTATTTTTTTAAGGAAGGAAAGGTTTATTTAGCTTACAGTTAGTGGAGGTTTCAGTCCATACTTGGATACTAGGCAGAGTGACACATAACAGAGCAGTGGTTCATGGCAGCAGAAAACAGCAAAGAGCAAAAGGAGGAGCAGTGGCTTCACAGCTAAGCAGCCTCTGCCTCCTACTCACACTGTGTGCAGGCTGTTCACACCAGGACAGATGCAGCACTCAGACCCATAATCCCAGCAGCACTCATATCTACAGTGCCAGTACTGGATTATGAATTAGTCACAAACTCTAGAAGCCATCCGAATGACTACATGAGGTTTTGGTGGGGGGATAACTAGTCACAAACAACAACAAATGTGGTGTAGTTAAACTAACTTATTCCCTAGAAAATTTTTTCTAGTGATTGTTGGCTGAGGTTGTCAATAGTGTACATTCATACTAGTATTTCAGCGAGCTGAAATGTGATTTAGAGATTTATGCAATTCTTAGAATGTACACTGCAGACTTTAATTTTCTCAGCTTTTTCTACTTTCATATAAGATATATTTCCTATAGTCTCAACTTTGATGATGACTGAAACCAAATATAACCTTAATGTAGCACATTTGTGGTAAATTCTTTCTTGATTCTGTCACATGTTCTATTCAGGCTTTTCTATTTATTTGTTTATTTTAGATTATTGAATTGGTTTAAAGTAAATTGATGTTGGCTTGGGGAGATGGCTCAGTAGAATAAGCGCTTGCCCAGCTAGTGCAAGGGCCTGAGTTCAATCCTTGGTGCTGCAAAAAAAAAAAAAAAAAAAGTAAATTGATGTTAATAAAATATCATAAAAAATCAAATAATAACAAATGCTGGTAAGGCTGTGGGGAAAAGGAACTCTTCTGTGTTTTTGGTGGAAATGTAAACTAATATAAGCACTAGGGAGATCATTGTGGTGATTTCTCAAAAAACCTGAAAATAGAAATTCTACTCAATTCCGCCATTACCCTTCTGGATATCTTCCGTAAACAGAGCAGCACATTATAGTGATGTATGCATACCCATGTTCCTAGCAGTACTATTCACAACAGCTAAATCTTAGAAGCACTTTGAAAACAAAATGTGAAGTAAAGCACACACAAAAGCTTAAATATTGCATGGTCTTTCCTCTATTAGAAACTTGAAGTATAAATAATTTCCAGAAAAGTAAAAGGTAAATAATAGGAAACAGGGAGATAGGGAGATAGGTCTTTTGCAAAGAAAGAGATCAAGAGATGGAGAGAGAGACAGAATGAATGACAGGGGGCATGAAGAGAATAATAAGTGATGTGTATTAGCTTGCCACAGTGGATGTATTCAGTATCTATTATCAATGTATATTCTTAGAAAATATTTCTCTGTACATAGTATAAATCCTGCTGAATAATATTGTACAGTATGAGGCAGCTGTGATATAACAGCCAGTGCCTATTTATTACTTTTAAATCTTCATGTAAGGTAATAGTTTTTCATATATGTTCTCAGTCTTCTTAAACTTTAATAGAGGTTTTTAGACTTTGTTTTCTGTGTTCTTCTAATAATAATTATTAGTTTTTATGTATTTGTTATAGGGTCTCACTGTGCAGCTTAGACTCAAAGTGATCTTCCTGTTTTCAGCCTACAGTGCTGGGATTACAGGTGTGCGCCATTATGCCCAGTCTCAGTAGCTGGCACAGCTCACCCAGGGGTGGCAGTGGGATGGTCTGGCATGTGGTCCTGGGGATCAAACCCCAGTCTCTGTGCTTACCTGAGCAAGCACTTAGTTCTCTGAGCTATCTCGCCGGCCCTTATTTAGATTTTAATTGCATCTTCTTAACCTCTCTTTTCCACCCTGAATCTTTAAAATCTGTCCTTTAATTTGCACCCCATCCCCTCACAGATGTCAGTTCATGTTGCTTGAGTGTTTTATAATAATCAGATAATGCCTTTATGAACAGAATAATTGAAGAAAGAAAATATTTTAAGTGTAGGAAAAGGGGATTCTTTTTTTTTTTTTTGCTTTGTTTAAAGTACAGGGCATCATTGAAAGCATATTTAAATGTAAACATTTATGATAATAAGAGATATTGCCTTTCATTTTTCACAAGATACTTTTCCCCCTCCCCCTCAGTCACACTTATCCCATTCTTCTTGCCACTTTCTGAAACAGTTCTTTCAGGTCTTTTGTTACACTGCCATGGCTACTTCACTCTCTGGAATGAATTTAAAACCTTTGTCTTTCATGATCAACTTGACTTTGAGGAAGAGACAGGAGTCATGTCATGGCAGAGCTGGTGAATAAGGTGGGTGAAGACAAGACATATTTTCACAATCCTGCTTTACCACTGATGGCACTCAGAAGCCATGTTCATTGTGTTATTGATTACACCTCCTGAAAACACTTAGGAAAGGGCTCTAAAACTGCTGCAGAAAGTGGCAAGAATGATGGGGTGAGTGTGTGTGAAGTGATGGGAAGGATTTTGAGGGAGATTAATGATAGTGTGTTTTTTACTGTAATACAATTTTAGAATTTAATAATTCACTATATTTTGATCACATCTTGTACATTGCTGATGCCTTTAGGGATCTATTGGTCTCTTGGTCATCCCTTGTAGAAAATGGCAATAGGATTCAGAAAATAAAGATGAGATAATAGCTGAGGTCAGGTGGTGGACCAAACCTGACAGACAAAGGCCCCTGGAGCAATAAAAGGGGCCTTTATTCATACCTTTGCAAAGTTATAAGACACAATTTTGCCTAGTGTCTAATAGCCAAGAATGTCTAATAGGATGTTTTTCTCAAAACTGAGGTAACTTGACTGCTTTAGGTGATGAAGCCTCATCCATCCTTCCCACATATGATCAATTTCCAGCTTCAGCCGCTCCCAGCAGATACCCTACTTTTTGTTGCTAATTCTAGCTATGATAGAATGTGAAGCTTTAGCCGAATGATAAGAACTGAACTATGGAAGGATTTTACTACCTGCAGTTTATGCTAATTATTCATTATAGTTCTGATTTGTATTTCCCTAGTACACACAGCAATGACAGTTTTTATATGATTATTTACCATCTATATTTTCTCTTTGTTAAATATTTCTATTTTTGGCCATTTTCTAATTGAGTTTTTTCCTCACTGAGTTTTTTTTTTTTTTTTTTTTTTTTTTTTTTTTTTTTTTTTTTTTTTTTTTTTTTTTTTTTTTTTTTTTTTTTTTTTTTTTTTTTTTTTTTTTTTTTTTTTTTTTTTTTTTTTTTTTTTTTTTTTTTTTTTTTTTTTTTTTTTTTTTTTTTTTTTTTTTTTTTTTTTTTTTTTTTTATAGTCTGGGTTCTTGTTGTGTGTATCACTTGCAAATATTTTCTCCTAACTTATTTTCTCTCTCTTTAGTTTTTCTTTTTGAGATGGGGTCTCATTATGCTGCCAAGACTGGCCTGCTTCAGCCTCCTGAATAGCTGAGACCACAGGCATTCACCAGTATATCTACCTAATATTTTTAACCTCTCTACGGGGATATTGAACATATTTTCATGTATTTCTTGACGATGTGTACTTCTGCTTCTGAGATATTTCTTTTCATTTTAGTTGCCCATTTTTTGACTGAGTCTTTTATTTGGGATTTAATTTTTTTGAATTTTTTATATAGGGATGTAAGTCCTTGTCAGAGGAATAGGTGGCATAAATTTTTTCCCATTCTGTAATCCCACCTTTTTTCTTTTAAAAATTTTATATTGCATTTTAGATTTATGTTTGAGTGTATGTGCGTGTGTGTGTGTGTGTGTGTGTGTGTGTGTGTGTGGTGCTGGGAGTCAAACCCAGAGCCTTCCCATTGAGCTAAATCCCCAGTTCTTTTTATTTTGAACAGAGTTCTGTTAAATTGCCTAGGTAAGGTGGAACTTGTGATCCTGCTGCCTTAACCTCCCATAGTGCTAGGATTGCAGTTATGCACTGTGAAAATTTAATTAGGTGTTTATAAGGTGTGATGTGTAGGTCAAGATTTAAAAATTTTTTTCCCTGTGTTTTACTTTTCTGGTTTTT
>PVKA01017713.1:0-45193 GCA_004027165.1 Ctenomys sociabilis | reverse complement strand
AGATGGCTGATCTGCATTGGATTGTTTTATTTAAAAAATTATATATATATATATATAGCTATCCATGTTTTGAAAATCTGTAACATGTACTGTTGCATGTTAAAAAAAGAAAATAAAACAAAAGCTACATATAAACATACTTTGAAGTAAAAACAAAGATTAACTTATAAGTTTTGTGTTAGAAATTAAATCCTCTCTTTTCATTATACCTCACTTAAATTTATCTTTCAAAAAATTGCAAATTTATTTTCAAAAATCCTTGATTAGTTAATTAGTTCAAACAAAGAAAACAATGGTGGATGTACATAGCACAAAGTCCTCATGCAGATGAAAGCATTTGCAACTCAGAGTCCAAAGAGTTCTTCATCATGTTCTGTATGCAACAAGGATAGCTCTTTTGAACTTACTAGGATTCTACATAAAGCAAGCAAAAGTTCCAGAGGTTTGGCTAATACTGCATGTGTTACCTATGTAGTTAAAAACCAATCAAATCATGGCCATAGAAATGCAGAATGCTCATTGGAGGGCTGAAAAATGTGCCGATCTGAAGACAGGGGCAAGGCCCAACCCCATCCCAGCTGTGTGCAATCACTCTGACCCACCAAAAGAGACACCACAATATAAATACGTAAGGTGCTAGATAAAGAGACACAATGTAAAATAATCAGTGAACGATTGGAACACTCACCACAGACATACCGGGGATGGGGAGGGATCATAAGATAAGATAAACATATAATTTTTTGAACTTTATTAGAGGAAAGAAATGCATTGCCTTTAACAGCCCTGGAGACTATCCTCCCCCTGGGACACACTTTCCAAAGCAATGCAAGTCTTTCTGCACTTGCATCTCATCGCTTCTTCATGGCGGCTTCAGCCTCCTAAGTCAGTGTGAAACACTGACCTCACGGGGCACATAGACTTTGGGGAACAGCCGGAAGTCATGCAGTACCAGATTCCATAAGTAAGAAAGATGAGAACACACTTTAATATTTCTATTTGACAGAAATGCGACCGAAATATACAGTAATGTTTGGATGTAAAATATTTATTACGGTCAATGACACATTGCCATGAATCTCCATCAAAATCCTCAAAATGCTCTCCCGCACTTCAAGCATCCTTATCCCATCCTGTTGGCAGTGTTTCTGACTGTAATAACTCTCTGTAATTTCAACATTCCCCATGGCATGCCGCCACCTCTTGCCCTTATACATGGTGAGAAGCTTGAATCCTCAATTAAAAATTAGACATGATTTTTTTACCTTAAATTTGTTTCTTATTTTAATTGATACATACACAAAATAATTGTCTTTATTTATGGGGTA
Organism: Ctenomys sociabilis; assembly: GCA_004027165.1. NCBI lineage: Eukaryota > Metazoa > Chordata > Mammalia > Rodentia > Ctenomyidae > Ctenomys > Ctenomys sociabilis. The sequence goes on along the minus strand of PVKA01017713.1, from coordinate 43,865 downwards.
CAGTGATAATTTGACACATTGTACCATGCATAATGATAAAATAAATCAGGGCAATTAGCATCTCTATCTATTTAACATTTGACATTTGTTTGTACTGCGAACATTCAAACCCCTTTTTTTGAGTTCCTTATAAAAATACATAATTGTAATTTGCAAATGTTTTCTACTATTGTTGAGGTATAAATATATACACCAAAGCTATCTGTACTTGCCAAATGGACACTATATACACCAATTTTATATATTTTTGTTAGGTGATTATCTATACCCAGAGTTATTTTATAAGAATACAAATCATAACATTTCATAAAATAACTAAGCATATAACCACTTTCCCAAATATAATGAGCATGTCAGTGGAATTTATGTTTCCGTAGTCTATTTTAGATCCACTATCTGCATCATCTACTTACTAAGATCTGACTACAGTTCAAGAATTTTGATCAAACAAAAAAAATTTAGTATAGTCTGTCACTTTGAGAGTTAAGAAATAACTCTCAGACAGCACTCCCATGGCTTTGTTCTGCTTGGGTGGCTGTTTCTGTCCTCCATTTGGGTGTGAGGCTCTCACCTGAGCCCTTGCTCCACTGGCCACTTCCAGGAACTTGTCACAGCTCAATACGGTTGGCAGTCTGCAGATGCCAGGGCATTCTGTCTCAAAGAAACCCAAGTAAATAAATAAATAGGTACATATTAAGCATATAATAAACATAAGTCCACAAATATTTAGATTTTAATTTTAAATATTTAAATATAAAACCACCCATGAATATTTAGAATCTTATAGTCAGAGTCAACATGTTTCAAGTATTTACTAACACGGTATATGAATTTTTATTTTTTTGTAAAACAATTTCAATAGTACTACTCAGGATCAATTTTCCTCCCTATTTTTTGCTCAGTATCAGCAATTTAACCTAGGGCTCTGGGCATGGGAGGCAAGCACTTTCAAGCAAGCAACATTATGAGCCCTGTTTTAATTTTTACTTTGTGACCAGTCTTGCTCAGTTAACCAGGCTCACCTTGGTCTCCCAATCCTCCCCTAACTGAGTAACTGAGTTACAGGGATGTGCCACCATGCTTAGGCAAACCGTGGTTAAGCTTAGCCCATCTTTGTTTATTCAGATACGGTAACAGTATAATGTGGGCAGTTTAAATTAAATTGGGTACTTTAGAACAAAAGAAAGTTACTTCTCATAGTTATATCTTCGATTGTAATGTCTAAGGTGAAGGGTCTGGTGAAGGCCTGGCTGTTTCATAAATGTAGTTTTCTCCCATGTTTACTCATGGTGGGAGGGTTGTATGAGCTTCCTTGGGCCTATTTTATGAAGAAACTAACCCATTCACCACCACTCTGCCGCAATGACCTAATCACTACCCAAAGACCCTATTCCTACTACCACCACCTTGGGGGTTAAGACTTTAACACAGAGATTCTAAGAAAACATCTAGAGAAATCTGCTTAACATAGTAAAAGTTGCCTTATGTAGTTGTATGCACAGTTATGATTAACTGTGTTAATCATAATTCAACAAAGAGAAAGAAGAACTCTATCTCATTTATTTCTGTATAAAATCATCTTTATTCTATGTGATTATTATCTCATGAAAATGTAACTGTTTTACAGTATTCAGTTAATGAAATTTATTTTGGGTGTTATGGTTCGTGGGTATTTTTTTCCACAAAGCCTCATGCAGTCGTTGAGGCACAGTTCTACAGTTTGTGATTAATTCATGATGCAAGGCTGGGACCATGGTTCTGAGTGCTGCTGGGATTGTGGGTGTGAGTGCCATACTCAGCCTGGGGCTGGTAGCCTGAATGTAACACAAGAAAGACAGAGGGCAGACCAGCTCTCTGCAGCCATGGCTGCCACTGCTCCTGCCCTTTTGCTCTTTGCTCTTTGCTACTACCATAAAAGGTTGTTTTGTGCCATCTTCCACTCTGCCTTGGAGCCAGCTGAGTAAGGCCTGAAACCTCCAATAACTGTAAGCTAACTAAACCTTTCCTGCCTTCATTTCTGGTGTTGGGTATTTGTTCTAGCAAGGAGACAAGAATAACTGAGACACTGGATTAAATTTAACAGAGTTTGAATGATTTATTACTTTATAACCACATATTATATTGAGTCGCTATTTTTGTAGAAGTTACAAAGAGGGCTGAGGAGACAGCTCAGCAGCATAAGTGCCTGCCTGGGAATGGCAAGGTCCTGAGTTTGATCTCTGTGAAGAAGAAAGAAGAAGAAGAAGAAGAAGAAGAAGAAGAAGAAGAAGAAGAAGAAGAAGAAGAAGAAGAAGAAGAAGAAGAAGAAGAAGAAGAAGAAGAAGAAGAAAAAGAAAGAAAGAAAGAAAGAAAGAAAGAAAGAAAGAAAGAAAGAAAGAAAGAAAGAAAGAAAGAAAGAATACAAAGAAAGAAGACAATACAAAGCAATAACAACCACACTTGACTATCAGAACTGAGCATTAAATAAAGCACATTCTCATGCTTAATTAAGATCATTGTGCCAGTGACCTAAGACACCTGAAATTTAATTTCATTTAAGACTTCTAAACTTTATACATCATCTTTTGTTATTCAAGCAAATTTCTAGAAAACAATGCATCAACCAACTGGGGTGTCGTTAGACCACTAATTTTTAAATTTATTTAGTTATTTGATGTTAAATTACTTTATGCTCTACCTATCAGGTAAAAAATGCAAATTAAGTTAGTTCTAAAATGGGAGATATTGGTGAAAACATAATTTAGTTATTTAATTTTAGATAATTTATATGTCTAAAAATCAGAAACTACTTAAGGTAAAGTTAAATCATCTAAAATGGGTCCTAGAACTATTTCTATCCTCATTAACTTTTTCTCTCCTAATTTTAAGCAATATTAATAAAATTATCCTAAAGATACAAAAAATGATAATTCGGATTTAACTGGAACTCTCCCTTCTCCCCTTCTTTCCCTCTTTTTTTCTCTCTCTTTCACTCAGACACAGAAATTCTTCCCACCTTAATTTCTGTCTTAGAAAGAAGAGCTTCTAATTCTTTAAGCATAAAAATATAATGGGCATTCTTGGGGAGGTGCTTGTTTTTGCTAAATGTTTTGTTGGCACTGAAGTAAAAGATGCTAATGCCAAATTCTCCATTTTAAGACAGCTGCTGCATGCTGCCATTTTTCCTATTTGTATTTAATTTTCATACAAAGGACTATGCTATTACAACTCAAAGTTGATTACTCTCAGTCACCTCACACTATTCTGGATTCCAGAATGCCCCCTCCCCTGTCACCAGCACACCGAGGTGATTCACAGAGCCGACTTGGAATACATTCTCCGGGCTCCCGAGCACAGGCCTGGCACGCTGTCGTAATCACTCTTTTCATAGCACAATTTGTGGGTCTCTGTGAAATGCAGCTATTGGTAGCTCTGCCTGTACTCAAATGAAGTGATATTGAATTTCTATTATGCATGTGCCTTGGAAACCTCACAGCTCTCCATAAAGATTTTATTCACACAGCAGATTTGTTGTGACTTAGATAGTTTCAGACAATTTTAGATTTGAATGGACATGGCAGGATCTGACAGTATAAAAGAAATATCAGGAGAAAGAAACATGTAGAACCAACTGATATATTAAGCAACCCACAGAACAAAGCAAAAAGAATGCCCGTGATTGTAGTAAACAAAAGCGGAAAGTGAGTCTTTGAAGGACTTCTCATGGGGCCCAATCTCTTTATATTGCATATACGAGTCAGTGATAGAGTTTGGCAACTTCTTTCATCCAACAAATTAAGTGTTGATAAAGCCGTGTTTCTTGTACAGCCCTCATACTTTGAAATAAATTGTTCATAATAAGACACATTCTGCTTCTCCTGTATTTTCCCAATGGTCTGGGTCACAAATGCAAAATGAAAAATAAGCACAAGCACAAACAAACATTCATTCCTCAGCTAAAATTTACAAAATTTAATTGGAAAAGGAAGACAAGCAATTTTTAGGGGAAATATAAAATATAAAATTGAAATAATGGTGAAATTAATCTATGATTAAAAGGAAGATATGTGATTTAATATATGTATGTAAAAGTTAATTTAGTGTGAAATGTTCTTTGTTTTTGAAAGTGCATTAAACATCAAACATAATTTAGGCACTGAAGAAATAATACTGCAATGTAGACAATATCCACTATTTCAAGGAACCTAATAACTAGAGGGGGGAAGTTAATAAGGAAGAAAATAAAGAATTATTTCCAGGTGGTAGCAAATGCTGTGATGAACATAGATTGGAATCATGAGGCAGAATCCATCCGTGATGGCAGGAGGATGGGTGGGGGCAGCTGCTTTTCCTCTGGTGGCCAGAGAAAGCCTCACAAATGAGAGGACAGGAGCTGAGCCCCAGCGACGATACAGTAGTCATCTGAAAGCCTCCCGGCAGAGCCCCTTGTTGGACATAATACCACATGCAGGCAGAAATTCATATGGAAATGGAAGAGAACCAGAACAGTCTAAGCAGAAAGAGTGAGATGGAAGATGTCACAATCCCAAACTTTAAGACATACTATGAAGCTACAGTAGTAAAAACAGCACACTACTGGCATAAAAACACAGACATATTGACCAATGGAATAAAAAACAGGACACAGAAACAAGCTCAAATACCCTCAACCATCTCATTTTCAACAAATTATAGGCTAGAGAGCTCAGTGGACTAATGTGCCTGCTTAAGCAGACACAGGGACCAGGGTTTGATCCCCATCATGACATGCTATCCCTGCCCCTGAGGCACACTAAGACTGACTGAAACTGGGCATAGTGGCACTCACCTGTAATCCCAGTGCTTGGGAGGTTGAAAATAGGAGGATCACTACAAGTCCAGTCTGTGTAGTGAGTTCTTATAAACCCTGTACTAAATACAAAAATAGTGTATGGTGGGGGAAAAAAAAGATTCTAACAAATTGTGCTAGGAAAACCGGTTCTCTATATATAGAAGAATGATTCGTATGTCTCACTGTGGATGAAAATCAAATTAAAATAGGTCAAAACTCATGTATAAAAACAGAAATGCTGAATCTACTGGAAGAATGTATTGATTAAACTTTTGAAGACTTAGACATAGATAAATATTTCCTGACAGCATCCCAACTGGATAAAAAAATCAAAATTCAACAAAGAAGAGTATACTAGGTTAAAATAAGATGCTTTAGCACACCAAAGGAAACCAACAGAGTGAAGAGACAACATTCAGAATGGGAAGCAATTTCTTGCCAGGTACTTCTCAGACAGGAGACTAGAACACCAAAAATGAAAGACCATAAAAATGAGGTATACACTGTAGGGCCATAATAATAAGTTGAGCTGTAAATGGCTACAGTCGACAACTTCTTCAGATAACTCACTATTGTTGTGAAATGCTGCACTGTGTTGGATTGTGTTGTCAAGTTCAGGCACCTAAATTGGTTGAATGACAATGGAGTGCTCATCTTTGACAGGTGTAGACAAAGGAAGGGGTATAGAAAGGAAGAATCATGATGTGTGTGTATGAACTGTACAGTTGGGATAGATAACGCCATGCTTCTACATAATTCTATGGGAGGCAAGATTTGCACTAAGGGTGGTTGGACAGGATATTATGTCGGCTTCTAGTACTATGGACAACCACTAGGAAAATAACAAGGTAGAAAGTATTAATTATTGAATCTTTGATATAATTCATTTTTTAAAAAATAAGATACACAAACAGCTACATTTTCTTCATTTACTGATAAGAGACATATGGTATAATAATGTCTGTAAGTATAATATCATGTATGCACCTTCTATGATACCAAAACATTATGAAAACAGTTTGCAATGTATTAATTTATTGAATCTGTTTTGTTAAGGTGTCTTGAAACTATCTCGTTGATATTTGTACTTCAATAATATAAAAAATAAATTAAAAAAAAGAAAAGGAAAAGACAAAACAAAACAAAATAAAGCTTATTTTGGATATGTGAATGTGATCAAAATATATACACTTCTTACTTAAAACACACTTATTCCATCATTCTTGCCATTTTATGGAAGCCATCTTTCATGCGTGTCTTTATGAGATATGATTTAAAAATACAGAGAAAGCTACTGTCCATGCAGTGGACAGGAAAGCTCATACATATATCATGGTACATACTCATCCACTTTATCCACTACTGTGGTACCCTGTGACTTTCAGTGGGGCTCCAAAGTCAAAATGACTAGAAAAGGAAAATATTTTGAATCTATTCAGAGCCTCAAATTAGCCACGATAGTGCAACTGAAGACAGGAAAGGGAGTTTGCAGAACTTCTTCAGAAAATGGCAATAATGATCAGTCTGCTTAAAGTAAGGGAGGGTTGGTCATCTTGAGGGCAAAGGTTACTGGCAATGCATCTTTTACTGTGCTAATTCTCTCTTCATTCACACATTCACCATATTTTTATCAGACCTTTTATGTTTGAGAAGCAAGTGAGAGGAAAGGCAATCATCAGCGCCAGATAGGGCACCTCTATGTAAGATATTCCAGGCTCCCAGTCACTCTGGTGGACAAGATACGGCAGAGTAAAATGCTGTGTCATTGCCCTTGAAATCACACCATTTTTCAGGGGCCATGCAGACCTGACTTGGGATGTAAATTTGGTAAGAGTCTCTTCTTCAAATTTTCAAATAAGCATCATCAGCCTGGAGGACTCTAGAATATCACTGTTTGTAGATAAATTAACATGTAAGTTGAAATCACCTAAATGCAAGCTTTGCTTAAAGTACTATTTACATGGAAAGAATTATTACAGCTTTAATAGTTTCTAAGTTCTTTTGAAAACAACAGCATCTAATTTACACTTTTCTTAAATTTCATCACTAACATAGAATTTGGAATTGTTGAATAAAAATGACAATGTACTGTACAAATTTAGCAGGTGAGGAAAACTTTATTCAAGACAACTGCAGGGGAGAGGAGAGAACTCACCTCTGCAAAAGCAAAAGGTGGGACAGATTTTAAACATCTGTGTGAGCTACTGGAAAATCCTGGAGGGACTTAGGTTAGAGACACTGGTAGCCAATGTGATTGTGCTACATGAAATTGCTGACTGGCACTTACCAGGTTAGACTCCTCCCCTCCCTCTAAGATGTGAAGAAAGGGCCATACCTTTCTGGCACTGGAAAACTAGCAAGAGGCTTGGAAAAGATTTATATATCAAAGATATACAGGGAAAAAAACTAACACTGCAAATTTCCTAAAATAAATACACTAAGAAAAGGAAGTCAACAAGAAAACTGTGTAATGTTAGTTAAGCTGTGGGGAAATTTATAAGCATCTTGGTCAGAATGTAGTACTTGTTCAGTAAATACATGCTGCATATATGAATGAATATATAGTACTGAACAAATACTTTTATTAGTCTATCCAGACTTTGAAAACTTTCAACCATATCTACATAAGTCTCAAAAATAGCTCTTGCATTATTAAATCCATAAAATTTATATGTAAACCTCTCACATAATTTTATTTCTGTCTAGCATAATACTCATGGAGTCATATATACTGATCATAAGTAATAGCTTAAATATATACACAATATGCATATAAGTACACATATGTTGTATTTCTGTTAAATTCTTGCTGATATTTAATGCTCTTCTTGTGTTTATTTTAATATTTTTCTTTCTTTTTTCCTTCTCTTTTTTTGGTATAGTATTCAATTATGAGGTGTTTTAGGATGATAATTCAGCTCACATCTGAAATGAGTAATTTCCAACAAATGTTAATGGAAAGGAGTAAATTTATTTGATTAAGTGACCACTCAAGCCAAGTATTTTATTTGCATTTTTCCACTGAGAACTAAACCAAATTATTTCATAAACACAGTGAACTCTCCAGGGTCCAGATGTTCCCCCACCCCAAAAAATAAGTAGAAATGATTCACTATTTCCACTCAAAATTCAAAAAAAAACAATATTTACTTGCACTTAGGAAGGTCCCTTCCCCATCTCAGGCCACAGTTTCTTAGACTGAAACAGTGCCCTGACAGCAAATCAGAGAAAGCATCTCGGACTCTGAGAGCCACATAAAGTCATCTCCCTGCCTGACCAAAGGGATCTTCAAGCTCCACCCCTAGTGTACATCTAGGAAAATTTATAGCAATCTCAAAATCCTGCTATGCTGAGATAGTTCATTAACTGAAAAAAAGTACTGAGAACAAAATGCACAAGACAATCATTTGGCTTTGGGGGGGGATGCCATATAGAAGAACTTGGCTTCAGGAGAGGGGTCTTTTCATGCACTTTGATCTCTTCCTCTCTTAAGAAACCAATGTGTTGGATTAAGGGCCATGCCAGCAACTTCAGTTAGCCTCAGTTACCTTCCCAAAGCTGCTGTCTGCAAGCACAGACTCATTCTGAAGTACAGGAGTGAGGGTTGCAATGTCTGAGCTGTGGCCAAATTCAGCTTATAAGGCCGTCACATTAAAGGAGTCTAAAGAGTCAAAGACTAGCGACTGCATTTGGATGGCCACTGAACCAGGTGAAATGTCAGTTCTTTTACAAAAGAAAGGAATTGAGCATAAATGTTGAAGAATAATTAACAGCATTACTCTAGAATTAACACATATAATGCCAAGTTTTACCTAAGTAAAAAAACACAAAGAAAAAAATGAGAGGAAGAATATGTAATTGATAGTGAAACCCAAAAGCATTTGATCTCTAAGAAAGAAAGAAATTTGTTTCAATACCAAGACCTGGTTAAAATGAATTCTATTCTGGGATCAGCGGCACATGTCCAGTGTGAAAAGTAGAGGGCCACGCAAACATGCCGCCTGCCAAGGCTTCCTGTGCACTAGAAAACACAGGTTACTTGGGACATTTTAGCCAGCCAATGTCCACTGAGGTATCCATGAAGATAATTTTTTTTCAAAAAAACTCAATTCTCTGAGTTCTCTTATTTAGGTGATATTTGATCACATATGTCTAAAATATTCTTTTATCTAGAAATAAAAACAAAAAAAAGCGATTTGCAAAACAGTCAAAGCCATACAGTTAGTAAATTTATATGAGAAAAACTGTAATATTGGGTGCCTGTGAGAGAACTGAAGATGGTACGTCAGACTTGAATTAAAAGCAGAGCAATATCTGCCCAAATGTTGATGCTTTGATTTTGTTTCCTAATGAATTCTCATTGTGTTAGTCAGACTAACACAATGAAATTCTCTGCAAAGATAAGTCAAAAGCAAAAGCATACTACAGAAACCTGCATATAACCTTCAATTCTTTTTCCTGACTCCTATGGCAATTCCATATCGTGAAACCATAAACATGTGAGCAGAGTTACAAATTGTTAATTTATGAGATTTATTGGAGTGGATATGTGACAGCTCCGCTCTGTGGTGACTCATGTTTGGGTGCAAACCAGGAGCACCCTTGCCTTTTACTTTACACATACAGAAAGAAAATGGGAGCATGAGGCACTTTTACTAAGAAATATTGTGATTAAAAAATAGTTATACAGCAAAAAACAGTTGCAAACACATAGTATCATTCATTGCTAATGAGTTAAAAGGATACCACAGTGCATGCATAAATCACTATACAGTATCTTGCAGTTTATTTAAATTCATTGTGCCTCATTATAACTGAGCTATGCACCTTTAGGTCTGAGTTGATTAGGAATGCGATAGCTCAGAATAGCTTTTAATTCAGAGAAACATGGCCTGACCTTTACCATAATCCTGTGTGAAACACACTATAGTTTAGACATTAATAATGATGCTACCTCTTTTTCATACTGGTGAGATGCTACTTAAAATTTGGTATTATTAGTTAACAGGCCTAGGCCAATACATCAAAACCAAATTACCCTTCTGTGTATAACTACAGTACTTAATTCTGAGTTCTTCATCTCTCATAACTATTACTTCCTCTTTAAAAATGCTAAAAACCAAAATGTAATAGTGTCATGTCATAGCAATATGTCACGGATACAAGCTAAAGGCATTCCCCCCGGCTCCCCAAGGACAGCCATTGTACGCTGTTAAGGATTTGTGCTCCATGATATACGTTTTAACAGTTAAGGCATTCCTTGGCTTTGACCTTTGTCTCTCAGCTTAAGAATGCCATTTCTTTAAAGTACCATCTGAGGAGTACAGCCAGCACAAATCATGGACTTGCCTTACCATTCTCATCAGACAAAATAGGCCTAAATTAAAAACTTACTTTAACAAAATTGTTCACTGCATTCATCTCTATGTAGTTAAGTATGGTAAGTAATAGAATAACATACAGCATGTAGTTGACCTGCTAGTTCATAAGACTCATCATAGAAAATAACGGAGCTCACAGCACTTATTTCCCCCTCTCTCACCCGCTCCATGGGGCAATTAATTTTGTATCTCTTAGAAGCTTCTCTAGAATTTAACTTACACTGCTAAGTAACATGACTATTGCTAAATTTCAACTTTTTAATTTTAAATATTACATGTTGAATTTCCATGTTTAGCCCTTTAGAAAAACCATCCCTTCAGTACTTGATCAATGAATATATTAAACTAGATCAGCAGACCCAAATAAAAAAGATCATTATCACAATAGATTCAGAAAAATATTTTTTATAAAAGCCCAACGTTCACTCTTAATAAAAACCCTACAGAAAATCTGAATAGAGAGTATTTACCTCAACCTAATAAAAGCTACCTATTGCAAACCAACAACCAACATCATACTAAATGGGAAAAGCTAAACATTTTCACTCTAAAACAAGAAATAAGACTAGGATGTCTTGTATCACCACTCCTATTCAGTATAGTTCTAAAAACATTAGCCAGAGCAATTAGATAAGAAAAAGAAAAGGAATAAAGGTAGAAAAGGAAAAAGTGAAATTATCATTATTCACAGATGACGTGATACTTCACGGAGAAGACCTGAGAAACACTAACACAAGACTCTTGTATATAATATGCAAATTCAATAGCATAGCTGGATACAAATGCAACACTCAAAAATCAACAACATTCTTGTATACGAACAACAAACTCACTGAAAGACATAGGAAAACCATACCCTTCATAATGGCATCCAAAATCAATCTAACAAAGAAAGTAAAAGACCTAGACACTGAAGATTATGCTACTCTGAAAGAGAGATTGAAGAGGATATCTGAAAATGGAAAGATATCCCTGGCTCATGGATAGGAACAACCAACATACTGAAAATGGCCATACTCCCGAAAATGGCAAACAGATTTAATAACATCCCAATCAAAATAACATTAGCATACCTCACAGATCTAGAGAAAACATTCCTAAAATTCATTTGGAACCAGAAGAGACTGAGAATGTCAAAGGCAATTGTAGGCCACAAAGGCAAGGTAGGAGACATCACAATTCCCTGACCTAAAATTATACTACAAAACTACTGTGATAAAATCAGCATAGTAACAGAAAAAGTCAGATCTGAGGATCAGTGGAACAGAATAGATGCAGACACAACTACAAACACAATAAACCACCTTATCTTCAACAAAGGTGCCAAACACATTAACTGAAATAAGGGTAGTCTCTTTAATAAATGGCGCTGGAAACACTAGTTCTCCACATGCTAAAGACTAAAACCAGACCCATGTCTATCACCCCTGACTAAAATAAAGTCAAATGGATCAAAGATGTAAATAATAAAGCAGAAACACTAAACCCACTGCAAGAGAAATTAGGTAGAAATGAAGACATAGGGGCAGGCAGAGAGTTCATAGACAAATTCAAACTGAACAGGAAATACTTCAAAGAATCAACAACTGGGATCTCATCTTATTAAGAAGTTTTTGAACATCAAAAGTAATCACCAACAGAGTGAATAAACCCTTCAGAATGGGGAAAAATTATTTAACTGGACCTCAGATAAAGGATTTCTACCTAAAACATATAAAGAACTAAAAAAAAAAAATAATCAGAATTCCCAAATTCCAATCCAAAAATAAGCATCTGAGATAAACATACACTTCTCAGAAGAAAAACTACAAATGGCAAATAAATACATGAAGAAAAGATTCAACCTCATTTGTCACTTGAGAAATACAAATTAAACAACATGAGATTCCATCTCACTCCAGAAAATATAGCTCTCATTAAGAAATCCACCAATAACAAATGTTGGCAGGCTGTAAGAAAAAGAAATTCTTTTCTACTGTTGGTACAGGGCATAGCCTGTTACAACCACTGTGGAAATCACTGTGGAGATTCCTCAAAAATTTATCCAGCATATATAAAGGGACACCAACAAACAAATAAGAAAATCAAAAGGCCGGGCTGGGGAAATAGCTCAGTGAAATAAGCACTTGCTTGGCAAGTACAAGGGTCTGAGTTCAATCCCCAGTTCCACAAAAAAAAAATAACTAAATAAAAATAAAAGAATTTACTTTTAAAAAAAAATCAAAAGGCCAAGTAAAAAGAAAGAGGGCCCAAACTTTGGATAGACACTTCATAAAACAGAGAAGACCTACGTTTAGTAAATCCATGAGGAAATGATCTGGCTTATTAGTCACCAGGGAAAGCAACTGACGATCAGGCACTGTCATACGTACCTGAAAATGTCATACATAGATTGAAAATGAATTTCTGGGGAAGTAAAGGAGGAACTAGATTTCTCCTGTTCTGCTCGAAGATTTATAAATTGTTGTAATTTCTTGAACAATTCAGTACTCCTGGACCACATGCCTTATGAGCCCTGAAATTCACTTCAGATTATAAGCCAGTAAAAATGGTACTGGAAAAACTGGTTCTCCACATGCCAGAAACTAAAGCTAGAGCCGTGTCTATCACCACTGACTAAACTAAAGTCAAATGGATCAAAGATCTAAATATTAAAGCAGAAACACTAAACCCACTGCAAGAGAAATTAGGTAGAAATGAAGACTTAGGTGCAGGCAGAGAGTTCATGAACAAATTCAGACTGAACAGGAAATACTTCAAAGAATCAATATTCCCATTCTTCCCAGCTATTCCTCTTCTGGTTATTTTCCAAGGTCAATTAATAACATACCACAGCAAGATACGTGTAATTATGTTTATAGCAACACAGTTTACAGCAGCTAAATCTTGGAAACAACTCAAACACTTATCAACTGAGTAACGGATAAAAATGATGTGATATTTTTATATAATAGAGTGCTACTCAGCTACAAAGAAAGATAACCGCAAGGCTTTTACAGTTATATGGGTGAAACTCAAGACCATAGTCATAGATGAAATAAATCAGTCTCACACATGTAAACATTGTATTGTCTCTCCAGTGTAATAAATAGAACGAGTAAATAAGATCCAAATTACACAATATATATTGTCAAAGGGAAAGAAACTGTTCTAAAGGAAAGAACAACTGTGATGGAGGAAAGGAAAAAAGAAAGAATGGAAAATAAAGAAACTCGTGTGTGTGTGTGTGTGTGTGTGTGTGTGTGTGTGTGTGTGTGTGTAGATAGAAAGATGATAGCTAAGATACTTATATACTACTTTTTATTCATTGAAAAGAATACTGTGCTTATGTTATTTGATCAATCTCTCATGCCTATATCATGTAATATGAGTAACTACTTTGAAGACAACAATATGCAATATACTAACCATTATTTATCTCCTATTGTCTTGTTTTGAAATTCTGATCATTGTTTTATTGCTTTTTCTGTTCAGAATAAAAATCTTGATTTTCCTTGTTATTAGTCCTGGAGATTCCCTCACTCACTCTTCTGTGTTCCATCCCACTTTACACAATTTCTTTCTCTGAGTTACAATTCCTTTATCTCTGAAATATAAGTGTAGCCGGGTGTGGTGGCGCAGGCCTGTAATCCCAGCACTTGGGAGGCTGAGGCAGGAGGATTGTTGTGAGTTCAAGACCAGTCTAAGCTACAAAGTGAATTTAAGGCCAGCCTGAACTGCATAGTGAGACCCTGTCTCAAAAAGAAAAAAAAAAAAAAAAAGACATGAAATATAAGTGTACACAATAAAAGATTAAATAATGCAGGAATCCACTCAGTAGGGGAAAAAGAACTGTCTAGGAGTAGAACGAAAACCATGTTGTTACAATACTAGGAACCTTAAACCTTGTTGCAGCATCCTGTTAACTTTTCATTTCCTGAAACATCAGGTTATAGAAATAGTGGCCATTGTATGATTTCCATAGAAATGTGGAAGTTAAAGTCTTCCCATCCTTAGAGACCGGTTACCATCATTTCTTTCAAAAAATTTCAATACTTTGTTCCCTTTTCTCTCTATTTGTAAGTTGGGCCTTACTATCAGTCAAAAGGAGCTATGCACACTTAGGTTCTGAGAGCTAATTTTAATTAGTACTATTATAATTCAAGTTGCTGTAAACTTTATTGTACATACCTCTTAGTGAATATATGCATTCATTTTTACTGGCTTATAATCTAAAATGAATTTTAGGGCCCACAGGGCATGTGGTCCAGGAGTACTTAGTTGTTCAAGATACTGCAACAATTTATACATCTACCAGCAAAACAGGAGAAATCTAGTTGTTCCTCTACTTCCCCAGATATTCATTTTCAATCTATGTATGACATTTTCAGGTACGTATGACAGTGCCTGATCATCAGTTGCTTTCCCTGGTGACTAATAAGCCAGATCATTTCCTCATGCATTTACTAAACATAGATCGTCTCTGTTTTATGAAGAGTCTATTCAAAGATTGGGCCCTCTTGCTTTTTACTTGGCCTTTCGACTTTCTTATTTATTTGTTGGTGTCCATTTATAATTTCTGGATACAATATTTTTATTGGGTATCTGTTTATGGTGTCTTAATGAGCACAAGTTTATTTTAGTGAACTTCTATTTTTAATCCTCTTTAATTATTCATGTCCTATTAAAGAAAACTTTGCATATCCAAGTTATAATGCTATTTGCCTAAGTTCTTCCCCAAAAAATCTTATGCTTTGTCACTCGTGTATAAGTGTATGATACACGTCAAATTCATTTCAGTACATCATGTTTAATAGAGGCAAAGATGTTTGTCTCATATGATCTACTGCCCCAACAGTAGGACTGATAGCCAGCCAAACATGAAGAATTGATGGACAGAAATCAGTGTCTTAATAGATTTGTTTCTGGTTCTGTTCGTTTTCCCAGAGAAGTCTCTAACACAGGAGATAAGACACATGACTCGCTCTGTGCAATCCACAGGCTCTGAATCTGGGTCTTTCTGCTTCTTCTGTCAGAGGAGGTGAAGAGGGAGCAATTTTTCTGACTGTGGGAGTATGGTGTGGAAGTGAAGACAGAGCAAGGAACCTCACTGCTTCTATTACCAGTTCTCAGCATCCTTTCTCATCTCCCCTCACCCACCACCATGCCTGTATTCTACTCAAAACTCTGGGACACAAATCAGGTGACTGAAGGACCCGCCCACACTGCACAATGAGCAACACTTCAGATGTTCCGACTTAGCAAACTGTCTATTGTCCATTCCATTTAAATTTTTAAATAATGTGTTGGTCTCCGTGATCTGCTATTTTCTGTCTTCCAGATTGCCCTTATTTTTTTTTTGCCTTATAGTTTCATAATTTTTCTTTTCACTTCTTGCCAATATCTTTGTGATGTTTGGGTATAAAAACACATTTTCTACACTCATTGTCTGATTTGGATTCATTGTTGGTTCTCTTTGGCACAAGATAAATTACATTCTGGAAGCAAAACAAAACAACAAATGAGCTGTTTCTCTTAAACTGAGTGAAAAAGAATTAATCTCCTTATCTAAAGCTCAATAAACTTTGTTTTTTCTCTTCACATTTAGAAATCATTTAATACAGGTTTGAAAACACCAGTTTTCAAATTACATTACACTTTAAATGACAGTTTTAATTAAAAATTTATAAAATATTAAACAGATTACAATGAATAGTGTGATTTTCCACACCTACTAAGAAAAAATTTTATTTGTCAGTCCCTGAATTTGGATAGATATGCACAGATATCTCTCTGTTCTCTCACCTTCTTCAGTATGTTGTCCCTCTTGGGAGTTGGCCCTCTAAGGACATTTGCCTCTATAAATGTTGCTCTCAAAAACAACATCAAAAATAGCTGATATTCTCCAACTACCACCAAACAACCACTTGACATCCACTTTTATCAGTGAATAAATATTAAGCAACTAAAATGGTATCAATTGGGTGCAAGTGCTGGGCATTACTGAAGGATAGATTTTCAAAGAGCATAAAAGGCCAATAGAAGAATATACCAAGCCTTATTTACTAAAACCAAAACTCTCATTCCCAAAACACACATCATTTCTTCCTCTGTTGGTCATCTCATTACACAATGAGAAATAAGTAAATAACTTTTCCTTGATTGCACTGTCACTTCAAGCAGAGTGACAAATAACCTCTTCCAGAATCTCATCCCAGTGAGTCAGTTCCATTGCTTCTACTCATGAACCATGGACATTCAACATCCATTGTCTTTTCCAATTGTTTTGACTAGAACTTCCAGAACAATACTAAATACTAGTAGTAATTCAGTAGCTACATGAGCTGTTCTTGTCTACAATACAAATGTCTTTGCCTATCAAATTAGCCTTGTTTGTGGCTCTTAGGTTTAAATGTACATGTGTTACATGTCAAGATACGTAAATTTATTGTTGCTTCATAGGACAATTTTAATCAAAATTTGATGCAGAATTTTCAGCAGCTGTGGAGATTAGTATGATTCTTTTACTTTCATATGATTTATGTTTACAGAATTTTTTTTATTTATTTTGGCAGCACTGTGGATAAAACTGAAGGACAACCATTCTATCCCTGAGCCACTTACAGCCTTGAGACAGAAGAATCACTGACATTGAACCATCTTTGCATTTTTGCTATGATCAGGGCTGATTATGTTTTAGTATATTTTAATATGCTGGTGAATTCAATTCACTAATGCTTTAAGGAAAATTTAGAATTTAAGGCAATTTTATTGACATTTATATGTCTATTATATTATTTTTGTGCTGATTTTTTCCTATTTTCTTATTGTATTTTATTGACCTTTTTGAGGAAATAACAAAGCTCCACTGAAGTATGTGTGGAAGCTTTTAAATAACAAAGAAATTCTACACTACTGTCAGTTTGGGTAGCTTTAAAATACCTTCATATGATGCTTTTGTGAAACCACAATAACTCTTTGACCTTATATACAGTTGGGGAATGCTTTGTTTTTCTATAAAATCATCCAGACCTATTTTTATATATAATTGGCATAGAGTGGAACAAAAGAGATTGTCTGATCATTTTTTCATCATTTCTTATTATGCTTTGCAATGACCCTTTTGTTATCTGTTAACCTCATATACATATTTATTTGATTAAGAAATAAACTACTTTAAATGAATAATTATTTGAATTACTAGAATATGATCTTGAATAAGAAAATAAAAGAGAAAAAACATAATTATCAGTGTTTGTAGGTAAACAATATTGTATATGTGGCTTCTAAATTTTCTAACATGAATTTGAATTTCTTCATTATTTATCATTATCTGTTATATGGTTTGGGAGGCAAGTGTGGAGGGAAGAGAAGGTTTATAGTTAAGGCTTCTCTTGGGTTTTAATAAAACCTCATTATCTAACAATTGTCTTGAGCAGATGATTAGTCTTTCTGGATTATCCCACTTACCTTCCTCTAGTATTTTTCTCTAGAATATACCTATCAGACAGATTTGTTCACACCAGAGGCACTAAAGTGGCCTCCGAATGGGACTTGTGGTCTGCAGCTTCATCTAGCTCCTCAGCACAGACATGGCACCTGTTAGTTACAGTACCTACTGAATCCTGCTTCCTGGGGAGGATCCATGCTGTTACTCTCTGCCAAAGGTGGCTGATCAAGCATAATAACAGTGAGTGCTCTGGAGCTGGAGGTGGGAATTGTGATCCCTATCATTCTCCTTCTTACTGACTTGACTCCACTTATGTCTAATACACTCAGGTCCTCAGGGCCTCTAATTCTTACCCTGGCCAGCCATCAATCCCTAGGCTTAACCGCTCTACACATAGCTTTTTACAAAATCATCTTTTCTCTTTGAAAAACTATAATGAACCATTCCCCGTGAAAATCTTGTTGCTTTTGTTTAACTCTCCTAAGATACTGAAATCTTCTGTATTTAATAAACCAGTTAGATCTTTAGTCATAATCTCATTGTGAGTCAGGGTAAATTCAACACTGACAGATGTAATCTAATCATTACTTTGTTTATCACTTCAGAAAGCCTAGGGCTGGGGAGATAGCTTGGTGGCCTAAGTGCTTGTCTGGCAAACATAAAGGACACAGGTTTGATCCCAGGTAGTGCACACTGTGTTAGCCCCAGTACCCCAAGCACACCATGCCTTCCATGAAACTGGTTGTGGTAGTGCAGACCTATAATCCCAGCACTGGGGAGACTGAGACAGGAGGATAACTACGAGCCCAAGCTGTGTAGCAAGACCCTGTACCAGATAAATAAATAAAAGATTTTTTTAAAAAGCCTAATTTGTGACATTCTCCTTACTATAGTAAATTTTACATCATTACACTATTCCTAAAACTTCATGAATTTATCTTCTACATTTTGTCTATTCAGAGGACCTTCTCTGGAGCAAAATCACTGCCATCCATATTTGTGCACATAGTCTCTGTTGATGTTTAGCACTTTATGCAGTCTATCATATAAACATACAATAGTGTGATTCTTTCTTTCTTTCTTTGTTTTCTGTTCTCACTAAGCAGCTAGAACTCACAATGATCCTCCTATCTTCACCCTCCCCAAGGCTGGGATTACGGGTGGTGTCACCACACCCATACCCTGCCCCAACCCAGCGCACCTGGAGGCAGGGCTGGTGTGGCATGTGGTGCCAGGAAAGGAACCCCCGCCCCTTCACTTGCCAAAGCAGCCGCTTAGTCCATTGAGCTACCTTGCTGGCCCTGTGCTTCTTTCTTTACTGATGATGTTCACATAGGCTGTAGCAAACAAATCATCTTCCAGTGCTGCCAGTCTTTCTAGTAAGCAGATGTTTCCCCAGTTGCACAAATATGCACATAGATGTTAAAGATCGTTGTTGGACTTGTTCTGAAGCCTCACGTGATCATAGCTGGAGCTTCCTGGAAGTGGGAGAGCCTTGGATGTGTGATGCCAGGATCACGGATGTGATGCTGGGGTTGTGTCATAGTGTGATGCCGGGATTAAGGGTGTGAGTGCTTCCTGCTAGGACAGGTAGTCTGGATAAAACATGCGTGACACAGGGCATTGCTTGTAGTTTGCTGCTTGCTGCCTCCTGCCTGCACTGCTTTGCCATGAAATGTTTCTTCCCTACTATGAACTGAAACCTCCACAAGCTGTCAGCCAAATAAACCTTTTCTCCTTTCACTTTGGGTGTTGGAAATTTTGTCTCAGCAATAAAACATCTAACTACAGCCTGCATATACTTCCTTCTCTGTTTTCCATTTCCCTTTCTTGAGTAATATAGTGTTCAGGTTTTCTTGCACTTAGTCTTAATGCATTTAAAACTTTCATCTGTATCTGGGGTCATGAAATAGCAATACCATGATCTGATTTACAAATATCTCCTTTTGAGAAGAGAGCTAGCTGAGGTTTGTAAGCGTATCTAATACATTTTTCTACCAAGGAATTAAAAGATATTATGAAGATTTCTGTTTCTGATAGAGATGCACCTGAATTTATTCCACATGTGGAACAACTAACGTATGCAAAACATATGAAACCAAAACTCTTAAGACACTGGAAATCCAATCAAAACAGATAATGGACATTGAAGATGAGGGGAAAGAAACAAACCCCGCTATGCCCTAACTCTTGACCTTGAGAAAGGTGCCAGACTACAACTTCCAGCAGAAAAATGTACTTGTAACTGGGATCTCTGAAAAGGTTTCCAGGGACTTAAATGGAGTACAGCTGCATGAAATCATAATGGCCAAAATCAACAGCTCAAACAAAGGTAATCATGAAATTGCAAAACTCATATTTACTCTTCTTTCTTTCCTTAGCTGATTTTTAAAACAACTGTATAATACATGTATGTGTGTGCACAATTACTATATGCAACTGTTTATATACAATTGGTAAATATAAAATTGTGAATGCGCTTAATTTTATAAACTATATATAGTATAAAATTATACATTTTGGATTTATGAAAATTTTAAGAAAGATAAGCCAGGATTAATGACTTTTTAATTAAAAAATTGGCTAAAAATTAGTTGAAATGGGAAGAAAGCCATTTTTCTAAGTACAGTCACTAGCAGTTGCACTTGATTATGTCCATTTGATTAGCTTGAATTCCCAGCCACCAGGAGCTAACAGCCTTGCCCTGCACATCTTCTTGGACCCAGCTAGTCATGGACTGAGACCTCTGAAATCATAAGCCCAATTAACCTTCCCTTTCTTTAACATGTGGGTATCAGAAATTATGTCTCAGCAACAGGAACATCCGCTGATGCAACTGGCTTCTCACAAAAATTGTAAATGTGACATTCTACTGTGGTCTTTTTCCTTCATTTCTGCTGAAAACACTGTTCTCAGATTTACTTTGCTCCTGTGAATGTATTTTCTTTCTCTCCACGTGCAAGATAATTTTTCCTGTTTTTGATTTTTTTTTAGTCCATTTTAATGTGTTTAACCTCTGGGTTTTGCTGTGCTTATCCTGCTTGATGTTCAAAGTGTTTCCTATGCCTTTGGCCTGAGGGTTTTAGTCCGCTTGGGAACCTTATTAGCCATAAAACTTGTATGTGTTGCTTCAGCTGTATTCTGTTCTCTTCTTACATGACTCCAACTGAATGTACGTTGGAAATTATCACTTTGTACTATGTAGCTCTTCCTCTTTCTTGCTTTTTCCACAATTGCTACTCTGGTCTTCATCCTAGATAATATCAGTTGATATTTCAATTCAGTAGTCCTCATTTATCCTGTGTTCATTGCAGAAAAAGAAAAAAAAAAAAAAATGTTGAGCCAGTAAATTTAGTTGTTTTATACTTTGGGTTGGTATTTTGCATACAATTGTTTATAGAAACCTGTTTATTGTTAGATCAAGTATGATTGTACTGACTGAAGTTTAGGCCATAGATTTTATAAAGGTGATTCACACCTACAATAGGACACAGTCCTTTAGATATAAAAAATAAGTCATTTCAAAAGGCACTTTCTTCTTAGAAATTTCCGGTCTATATTTTTTGTTGCATTTTTCTTCCTTTAAAATGACCAAAAACTCTTCTCTGCTTTTTTGAGGCTTTCTGCTTTACCTCCTAGTTTGAGGAACCTAAGAAATCAGTAAATAGGAGATAGCTGACTGTCACAGGCTGTGTGTACTTGCCACTCACCAGGATCTGCTTCTTCAGACTGTAATTGATTTAGGCAGCCCTGGAGTCCTTTGTGTTTCCTCTCTGGACTGCTAAGATTACCAAAAGCTCCTCCAGACATTTTTGTTCATTTCATGACCTTCTCAGTCTTTACTTAACATTGTCATCATTCTTCATAAAAATAAAACAACACATCAATAATCAATTCTCCTCATCTTTCTCCTCCTCTGGTTTAACTTACCCATATAGCAACTTATTTCTTATTATCCTTAGTTTCACCATTAGAGACAGTTTCTCTTAATTATCTGTATATATGTATGATGAAATACCATTTGGAAATCGATACCATTTGGCATGTTCTTCTTTCTGTACACCTCTTGGTTCATAAACATTCATATATATATTCATACATACATAAACATGTATACATAGAGATGCACATTAACATTGAGATTGTTTTAGTCTCAGATCTTAATCCATCAACTTCATCTGTTTATATAAAAACCAGCCTAATGTAGACTACAGCTGCTTTCCCCATTTCTCTTTATGATGCTCTCCTGATTGATTTAGGTCTTCCCTGATCTTCTGGAATTGGCCCTCAGAATGGAACAAATGACCTTTTCATCACTAGATAAATGGTAGTTTGTATATTTTAAGGCAGGATGTTTCTGTGTTGTCTAGGCTGGCCTTGAACTCACTACGTGGTGCAGGCTGGCCTCAAATCCTCAGCAATCCTCATTCCTCAGCCTCCAGAGTACTGACATTCCAGACATGTACCACTGCTCCCAGCAGCCTTAATATATTTCAGTATCTTCTCAATAACCATATGGTTAATATTTATTCCCCTAAGAATTTCCCAGAGTTTCTAGATTTCTGGACCTCTATTACATCTTGATTGTATTTACAGCAGTCAAAATCCTGGTCCACACTTTGTTTAAATTATTCTTACTTTACCCTTTGTAAAATGTAACTACAAAGAATTCAAGTTCATATCACATTTAAAGTTAAAGCCAGCTGAAGACCACTATTTTGTCTTATGTATTTTTGCACCTCATTAATGTGTTGTCCATTATAGGTATTTCATAAATGAGTTTAATTCAATAAAAAACTATCAGTCATCCCTGGTTAAGCACAGGGCCTGAGTTCAATCCCTGGTTCCATCAAAAAAAAAAAAGGGGGGGGGAATAAAAGAAAAAATTTATCAGTCATTAAAACATCTGAGTGTTCTTTACATGGGTACAAAATCATAGCAAATAAATTATTTTAATTTGTTAGTAGTCTTTATTAAATAATAAAGCTTGTAACTGTTGATCATCATAATTCAAGATATGTTCTAGAAGGATCAATGAAGAATCAGTACTATATGTGGGAAAAGTTAGAAAGTTAAAAATCTTATCAACACTAAACTATTTCCTAAAAATGTGAAATTGCTACTAAATATTGATACATGATGATGGCTTATCAAAACATGACAGACAGCCCTAAATAGCTTTGAGGTATTGAACTTTAATCACTCAGTCCTGCTATCATTTTTTCTCTCCCCACCTTGTTCGTCTCTGTCACTATGTTGGTCCACAGTCCAGACAGCACCCTGAGAAAGAAACTAGGAATTCACACTAGACTAGTTTCTATCCTTTCCTTCCTATAACCAGAACATTCTAAAGATTCTATTTCTGAAATGCTTCTTGATTCCATTTACCTTTCCTCCAATTTGTTGTACAAACTTGAAGCTCATCACAGGAGAACTATTGACAAATTCTCAAAACTCAGGTTTCAGGGCTGTGAAGATGGCTCAGTGGAATAAGTATTTCCCTGATGAGTGCAAGGACCAAGTTCAATCCCCGGTTCCACCAAAAATAAAAATAAAAAACGAAACTCAGGTTTCTATATCTTTCCATTTTCACCCACTACACAGAGTGCCCATCTGAAAAGGCAAACCCTCCTGAGCCAATGGCATAAGAGTTCTGCTAGCACAAGGCTGGTGTGCTTCACGAGGCTGTGCACGTCTCCTCCCCTCTCCTGCCATCTTACTTGCTGTTCCTTCACAATCGATGCTTCAGACCCACTGAATTTACCATTGCCTAAACCAGGCATGATCCTTCCAGTCTCAGGGATTTTCCACATGCAGCCCCTGTGTGGAATCCTTTTCCCCACCTTTTTCTCTGACGAATTCCTCTGCAGTTTTCAGGTCTCCCTTTATGTGTCACACGCCTCAGAAATCTTCCCCAAGCTCGCAAGTTGGACACAGCTTCTTCACCTGCTTTGGGATCAGACAGGTCCTACACAGTGTTTCCTGAGGTTCAGTGCAACTCTCTGTCCAGCCTTCACCACACTCTACAAGTTACATGAAGACATCATCTGTTTTATCTTTCAATGCAGGCTTTTTAAAGTCTAGTACAAAATTTAAAGATAACAATATACATGAGTTAACCATTGTTAGCCTCCAATCATCCTGTTTTGAAATTTGTTTTTTTTTTTTTCTTCTCTTAAAAAATCTAGCACAGAAGAGACTGTGTGGTAAGCAACATAAAAATATTTTGCTCGCTGTTTAGTTAAGTGAACCATCTCTGGAGTTGCCACCTCATATTTATTCATTTCAAAACAAAACAGTAGTATAAAGCAAGTGCACTCTCCTTTGCTTATATTCTCCTCAAATTACGTATTTTTGTCTTATGTGTCAATATTTTTAAATTTGTTGTCCCATTTAACAGGTTTTCAACTCATCAGTTCTTCTGGGACTTTTTTCTCTTACCCTGGTTCTATTTTGCATTTCTGTCATCCTTTAAGATTCAAACTGCCTCCCAAGGTTCTAGAAAAATGTCAAATATAACAGAGCTTTTCAGGAGACTCTTTTACCTGATGGTCAATCCCCAAATATAAATGGCATCACCAAAGCAGGTGGATTCTCTTGCTAGTTTAGGCCTACCTTTCCCCCTCCCTTGTCTGGGCCAGAATTAGAGATGTGAGTCACAAACTTAACAGATTAGAGTTTCTCAATGTAGAATCGGAACTCTGAGACCTGAACTTTAGGAGGTAGTTTAGTGAGTAAATATTTTCCCGTGCCTAATTCTACTGTCTGTTGCAATCAAGTACATTTTCTTCCCTTAGCTTAGACATACCTCACAGTTCTTTCCTTAGATGATTTGACTTAGGCCAAGCATTCTTTTATCCAAATAAGAGTATTTGTTTGAGTTCATTTACAGAATGAACATGGAAGTAAGGAAGAAAAGAAGGGAAGAGGGAGGAGGGAAGGAGGGAGAAAGGCAGGAGGGAGAAAACAGAAGGGAGGGCAGAAGGGGGACTGTAGAGCAGGAAGGAAAGAAGGAGTAGGAAAGGGAAGAGAAGAGGAGGGGAAAATTGAGAAGAATGGGAAGAGAGAATGAGGGAAGGGAGAGGAGAGGAGGAAGAAAAGAAAGAAACGAGAAGAGGATTGGGAAGAATAGGAAAACAGAGAGGAAAGGCAGAGAATGGTACAAATGAAAGATCCCAAATTGATTTAGATTATTAAAATGTGGGTAAGGAGTCAAAATAAGGATTGGCCAAATACCTCAGCAGATTAAAGCACCTGCGAGTAGGCACAGGAGCGGGGGAGCTCGAGCCCTGGACCTGGCATGCTAGCCCCGCCCCCAGGGCAGGCTGAGATGGCAATTGAGACTGTGCGTGGTGGAGCATGCCGGTAATCCCAGTTCTTGGGAAGCTGTACACAGGCGGATCACTATGAGTCTGATCTAGTAGTGAGACCCTGAACACCCTGTAGACCCTTGCCTAAAATACAGGAAAAAAAGGAGTCAAAATAAGGAGTTTGAGATACAATTTCATAGTTTTGAAACAAAACTGTTATTAACACATTTGTACATTGTGTTCCTTAAACTGAGTTACTCACTTAGGGCAGTTAACATGTCTGTTAACTTCATGATACAAATATCATGAAGACTAGGAGTGCAGGCTGGGGAGATAGTTTGGTGGTCTAAGAACCTGCCTGGCAAGCACATGGACCTGGGTTTGATTTCTGTTGCTGCATGCCTGGCAAGCCCCAGAACCTCAGGCGCACAATGCCAGCCACTGAAAACAAACATGGTGGTGCACATCTGTAGCCCAGCACTGGGGAGGCTGAGACAGGAGGATCACTACAAGGCCCACTGTGTGGTAAGACGCTATGCTAAATAAATAAATAAATAAATAAATAAATAAATAACATTTTAAAAATTAAAAAAAGGAAAGAAAAAGATGCATGAGTTCAAAGTAACTGTGACATTTAAAATACTTTTTTTTTTTACTGATTTTGAAATTACACTGTTTCCAGGTTAAATTCTTCAATAATTCAAGTATTTTTGGTTAAATAAGTCACCTCAGAAAATTACTGAACCTGAGTTCAGTCCCCAGTACTGCAGAAAGAAAGAAAGAAAGAAAGAAAGAAAGAAAGAAAGAAAGAAAGAAAGAAAGAAAGAAAGAAAGAAAGAGAAAGTGATAGAGGAGGTTCCCAAATAACATCATGGATAAAAGAATTAATACAATCTGAGTATGAGGGGAGTGAAAACAAAAAATGAAGTGGTGAGATTTTAGTCAGGTCTTAAATTATTTTCAGCAACAAAGAGAGGCAAAGAGCAAAGTTCATAAAGAGTTTTTCAAATGCTGTCACCTGGGGAAACCACATCTTTTGACTGGATTTTCAGATTTGTACATTACTCAGCCAGAGAGACTGGCCTCAGACAGCAGGGCAGGAGAGCCCCTGGCTTCTTCCCGTGAGCGCTACCAGATCCCCACTCCCAAGCCCTCCAAGCCAGTGAATGGCCTGAAACCTGAGAGCCCACTCATCAGCAACTCCCCGTATTCCTTGCCCTGAAGCCCACTGAGTGAGTGGTAACTTCCCTAGGCATCAAAGTTCAGTGAGTGAAGAACTCCAGGCCTGCCGAGCCGGAGAGACATTTCCCAGTGATCTTCGTCCACCCCACGGCCCAGACCCAGTACAGTTCAGCCTGTGAGTGAGGGCTCCAGGCCCGCTGAACCAGAGGGACCTTTTCCAGCCTTCTTGGGTTCCAAACTGGGGCCCCGGACCCAGCACAGCTTGGCTAAAACAACACAGACTACCCAGTGAATAAGAACATCCACTATCCTTTTGGGAGCCCAGTGGACCCACCAAAGCCCAGGCCCGCCCACCTAGAGAACAAACTGCCTGAGACAGGAGGGCCAACTCCAGCAACTTTTCCGGATCCTTGCCACAATGCCAGCCAAGATAGTGGGAATTCTCACTACTCGCTCTGCATCCCAGTTTGGTTCGTGCTCGCCTGCACAGGGAACCAACAGAGGGGAACCAAAGGAGCTGCAGCAAAAAGGAACTGAACACAACAGCTAGATCCAGGCCAAGCATAACTGGATAATCTCAAACAATAGATTGGCACCCGAATCTCATTACACGCTAAGGTTATAGCTGCACCAAAGCTCTACACCAAAGGTCAGAGATCAGTGCTATACAAAATGACAAAGACAAGGAGAAAAATGCAATCTTAGGCCTCCAGTCCAACAGTGAGTGCAGAGGACACTAGCTCAGCTAAAATGAATGAATTAACAGATACAGAAGCAAAGGAACAATAGCACAAAGGTATAGAGGAAATCACATGAGAATTAATTCCTCAAATAAAAAAATAAATATCTTAATACATAGCATCTGAAATAAAGAATCAAATCAAGAAACATTCAGGGGGAAAAAACCAATGCTTATCCAGAACAAGTGCTGAGAGCACTATTCCAGCTGAAATATATGAATTAACAGCATCTGAAGCAAAGAAACAACAGCAGAAAGGTCAAGAGGAATTCAAAGCAGAAATAATTTCTGACATCAAAAAAGAATTCTTTGGAAAAAAAAAAAGAATTCTTTGAAATCATAGCATCTGAAATACAGAAACAAGTCCAGAAATATACAGAGGAAACCCAACTTGGAAGAAACACTGCAGAAAAAGAATTAATAACTACCACTAAAGAAGAAATGGATAAAAATAATTGAGGTCAGAAATATGACAGATTCTTTGAATGAGCAATACAGAAAAAAAAAAATACAACACATGAAAAAGAGCCAAAGAGATACAGAAGAACTAAAACATATCAATCATGAGTCTGAGTGAAAGCAAAGACAGAGTTTCAGATCTTGAAGATGCTGGTGCAGCTAGTGAAAAGGTGAAAAAGGATCTCTTAAAAACAATGAGAATGCAGGGAAAAAATAATTCATCACCTGTAAGATGACGCTAAGATGAACAATGTGATATCAATTGGTATCAATGAGAATGAAGGAGTCAATACAAATGACATAAAAAGAATTTAGAGAGACATAATCACAGAAAACTTCCCAAATATGAGGAAACAATCCAACATTCAGGTAACCAAAGCATACCAAATAACTTCAACCCAAATAAAAACACAATGAGACGTATAATAGTCAAGATCCCAGAAATCCAACACAGAAATAATGTACTGAAAGCTGCTAGAGAGAAGAAGCAGATCACATTCAAAGGAAACCCCATCATAATTACAGCTGGCTTCTCTACACAAACCATGAAAGCAAGGGGAGCATGGAACAGAATTCTTTAAGTCCTGTACGAAAACAAATTCCAGCCCAGCCTATTATACCCTGCAAAACTCTCTTTCAAGTATGATGGAGAAGTGAAATACTTCCATGACAAAGAACAACTGAACAATTTCATGATGACAAAGCCATCCCTACATAGGCTACTGAAAGATGTTCTAGAGAGAGACCACAATGACCAGAATGCCATGAATGAGAATGGAAGGAAACCTCTAAACAGGGCAAACAATTAAACATAGGATAAAAAGAAGTAAACAAAAGCAGGTAAATATCATGACAATCATAACTCAATAACACATTTCAATTATAATCATCAATGTAAATGGACTCAATTCACCAATTAAGAGAAATAGACTGGCACAGTGGATTAGGAAATAAAATCCAACAATATGCTGTATACAAAAAACACACTTAACTCAAAGAGATATCCATAGGCTCAAATTCAAAGGATGGAAAACAATACTACATGACCTAACAACTCAGAAAAAAAGCAGGAGTACCAATTCTGTTCTCAGACAGTCTCAACTTCAAATCAAGAAGGATCAAATGACATAAAGAAGGCCACTACATATTGGTAAGGGGAAAAATTCAAGCGGAAGTGGTAACACTCATAAATATCTATGCACCAAACACAGGAGCACCCAGCTATGTAAGACAAATCTTAATGAACATGAAAAACATAATATCTAAGACCAAAATCTTAACAAGAGATATTAACACCCCTGTATATCAAAAAGACAAATGAACCAGACAAAAAATTAGCAAGGAAGTAGAAGAACTGAACCAGAGCTTGAAACAAATGGACCTGGTGGACATATACAGAGTATTCCACCCAACCACACCTGAATACACATTTTTTTCAGCTGCACATGGGTCATTTCCCAAAATAGACCACATACTAGCCCAGAGGTCATGTGTAAGTATATGCAAGAAAACAGAAATTATACCATGCATATTATGTGACCACAGTACAATGAAACTGGACATAGATGACAAAAGAAACCAGAAAAATCAACTAAATTCATGGAAAATAAACAACACCCCACTCAGCAATCAATGGGTCACAGAAGAAATTAAACAAGAAATTCAACAATGTCTACAATTCAATGAAAATTCAAGCACAACTTACCCGAATTTATGGGGTGTGATGAAAGCATTACTTAGAGGGAAAATCATAGCTAAGAACTCACACATTAAGAATACAGAATGGAGCCGGGCGTGGTGGCGCATGCCTGTAATCCCAGCACTCGGGAGGCTGAGGCAGGAGGATTGTTGTGAGTTCGAGACCAGCCTGAGCTACAAGTGAGTTTAAGGCCAGCCTGAACTGCATAGTGAGACCCTGTCTTGAAAAGACAAAAAAAAAAAAAAAAAAAAGAATACAGAATGGGAGCAAATAATCACCCTAATGTTGTACCTCCAATAGAAGAGCCAACGAAACCCAGAGTGCCAAGACAGGAAGAAATCATAAAGATTAGAGCAGAAATTAATTCAATTGAGATGAAGAAAACAGTTCAAAGAATTCACAAATCAAAAATTTTGTTCTTTGAAAGACTAAGTAAAGCGAATCTCATCAAAAAGAGGAAAGAAAAAATTCAACTACATACAATGAGGAACAAAAAGGGTGAAATCACCACAGACCCAGCAGAAATTAAGAAGGTTATCAATAATTACTTCAAGGATCTTTACACTCACAAAATAGAAGACACAGAAGAAATGGACAGATTTCCCGAAAGGTACAAATTACCAAAACTGAGTCAAGAAGATATAACAATTCTCAATAAGCAAATAACAGACAACAAAATATGAAACGTAATAAAAAGTCTACTAACAAAGGAAAGTCGAGGTCCTGATGGACTCACAGCTGAATTCTACAGGAAATTTTTAGAAGATATAATCACTACACTCCACAAACTCTTCAATGAAATGGAAAAGGAAGCAGTCCTCCCAAAACCATTTCTGGAGGCAAGTATTACATTGATTCCAAAACCAGGGAAAGATACAAACAAAAAGGAGAACTGCAGGCCAATATCTCTCTTGAACATAGAAGCAAAAATACTCAATAAAATCCTAGCAAATAGAATACAGCAAATCATCAAGAAGATCACACACAATTACCAGGTAGGATTCATCCCAGGGATGCAAGGATGGTTCAATATTCAAAAATCTATAAATGTAATACACTATATTAATATACTGAAATCTAAAAACCACATGATCAACTCAATTGATGCAGAGAAAGCTTTCTTTCTTTTCAAAAGAAAATTGGAATACAAGGCCTCTACTTCAATTTCATAAAAGCCGTTTATGACAACACAAAAGCTAATATAATATAATCCTAAATGAGGAAAAACTGAAATCTTTTACTCTTAGGTCAGGTACCAGACTAGGATGTCCTCTATCACCCCTCCTATTCAATATAGTCTTGGAATCATTAGAAACAGCCATTAGAAAAGAGAGAGAAATAAAGGAATAAGAATAGGTAAAGAAGAAGTTAAATTATCATTATTTGCAGATGACATAATACTTTACTTGGAAGACCCCAAAAATTTCACCAAAAAACTACTAGAAGTGATACAGAAATTCAGTAGCATAGCAGGATACAAAGTCACTATTCAAAAGTCAATAACATCCCTCTACACAGATAACAAACACACTAAAAGGGAAACAACAGAAACAATACCTTTTACAATACCACTGCAGAAAATGAAATACCTTGGAATTCACTTAATCAAGGAAGTCAAAGATCTTTTCACAGAAAATTACAACACCCTATGCAAAGAGATTATAGAGGATTTCAGAAAATGGAAAGATATTCCCTGCTCCTGGATAGGAAGAACCAACATTGTGAAGATTACCATACCAAAATTGCTGTACAGATTTAATGCAGACCCTATCAAACTTCCTCCAGCATACCTCCCAGACATAGAGAAATCATTCCTAAAATTTACTTGGAAACAGAAAAGACCTAGAATAGCAAAGACAATCGTGGCCAATAAAGACAGGAAGAGGCATCACAATTCCTGACTTGAAATTATATTACAAAGCCACTGTGATAAAATCAACATGGTATTGGCAACGAAATAGATGTGAGAAGCAATGGAATAGATTAGAAGATGCAGAGGCATCTATGAACTCAGTCATCTGATCTTCGAAAAATGGACCAAACAAGCTTACTGGAAGAAAGATAGCCTCTTCAACAAATGGTGCTGGAAAACATGGCTTTCCACATGCCTAAAACTAAAACTTGACACAGGTCCATCACCATGCACTAAGCTAACGTCAAAATGGATTAAAGATCTAAACATTAAAACAGAAACACTCAATCTCCTGGAAGAGAAAGTAGGAGGAACTCTTGAAGACATAGGGTTAAGCAAACAATTCATGAACAAACATATATTTGAACAGGAAACACTTGAAAGAATCAACAACGGGGATCAACTCTTCTTGAGGAGTTTCTACATGTCGAAAGAAATTGTCAACAAAGTGAAAAGACAACCCACAAATTTTGAAAAAATCCTAACTAATAAGCAATCAGACAAAGGTCTGCTCTCTAGAATATATAAAGCACTAAGATATAACAAGGCCCTCAAATTTAAAAACCCAATTCAGAGATGGGCATCTGAGATGAATACACACTTCTCAGAGGCTGAAATTAAAGAAGTGAATAAATATATGAAAAAATGCTCCACATCGTTAGTCATCCATGGAATGCAAATAGAAACAACTCGGAGATACCATCTCACTCCAGAAAGAATGGCTATCTCAACAAATGTTGGAGAGGTTGTGGGGAAAAGGGAACACTTCTCCACTGCTGGTGGGAATGTAGACTGGTACAATCATTGTGGAGATCAATGTGGAGACTCCTCAAAAGAGTAGGACTGAAAATCCCATTCAAGCCAGCTATCCCCTACTGGGAATTTTCCCAGAGAAACTGAAAACATTATATCATATTGATATATATGTACCTATGTTTGTAGCAGCACAATTCGTGATAGCAAAATCTTGGAAAAAAACAAGATATCTGTCACATGAGGAATGGTTGAAAAAGATGTGGTATGTCTGTATAATGGAGTATTACTCAGCTATAAAGAATGATAAACTTGAAGCATTTATATTGAAGTGGATGCCACTTGAGCATTATCCATAAGTGAAATAAACCAGACACACATGTGCAAATATCATATAGTCTCCCTAGTATAAGAAGTCAAAAGAAGAAATACAAATGAAAATGTACAACAACAACTAAAAACAACTGAGTCAGATAGGGCAAACTGAATGGCATATGCTACAGGGTACTAATTAGCTTTTCTTCTGGAAGGTTAACAACCTAAGTTCACACATCAAAATTGGAGAAATAGAAGAGTTGCAAGGCCAGCCAACATTTTGGCCCTAGACTTTCGAGTTCAGCAAAGACTCACAACATAGGTGAACCTGTACTGTAACATCATGAAACTCAGTTGTGCCCCAAATTTTCTGAACAAGGAGATTATGGAGCCACAGAGCAAAGAGATCAATGATGTATAGTGTACCTTAGGAGAGTCACATGGAGAGAAAACTTTCTCTCAGCCTCTCACAGTGAAAACTGGTCAAGCATTAGCTGGGACTCTTCCACATGGATGACACTGACAAAGAATCTACAGAGTAAGATACAGGATTAAAAGATAAACCCTGACAGGACTTCAATGACCTCATCAGAAACAAAAGCTACATCTTTTGTTATATA
This sequence comes from Ctenomys sociabilis, assembly GCA_004027165.1. Lineage (NCBI taxonomy): Eukaryota > Metazoa > Chordata > Mammalia > Rodentia > Ctenomyidae > Ctenomys > Ctenomys sociabilis. The sequence continues at coordinate 11,256 of PVKA01017713.1, read as the reverse complement.
GGTCTTGATCTATCTAGGTCTTAACCATCCAGCAGAAAACTATAAAAATGAGGTATACAATGCAGATCCATAATAATAAGTTGAGCTGCAAATGGCTACAGTTAATAACTTCTTCAGATAACTCACTATTGTTGTGGAATGTTGGACTGTGTTGGATTCTGTCACTGAGTTCCGGCAACTAAATTAATTTAATGACAAGGGAGTGCCCATCTTTCACAGGTCTATACAAAAAAAAAAAAAAAAAGGAGGTATACAAAGGAAGAACCATGATGTGTGTGTATGAACAGCACAGTTAGGATAAATATGCCGTGCTTCTGCATAATTCTATGAGAAGCAAGATTTGAAGTAATAGAGATTAGACAAGATATTATGTCAGCTTTTAGTACTATGGGCAACCACTAGGAAAATAACAAGGTAGAAAGTATTAATTATTGAATCTGTGAGATAATTCAGGTCGTGGTGGCGCATGCTTGTAATCCCAGCACTCGGGAGGCTGAGGCAGGAGGATTGTTGTGAGTTCGAGACCAGCCTGAGCTACAAAGTGAGCTTAAAGCCAGCCTGAACTGCATAGCGAGACCCTATCTCAAAAAGACAAAAAAAAAAAAAAAAAAAAATAAGATAATTAAACAGCTGAACTCTCTTAATTCACTGATAAGAGACATCTGCTATAATAATGTCTGTAAGTATATCATATGTGCATCTTGTACAATACCAAAACATTATGAAAACAGTTTGCATTGGATTAATATATCGAATCTGTCCTATTAATTTGTCTTGAAACTGACTCATTGCTATTTGTACTTCAATAAAATAAAAAAATTTAAAAAAGAAATAATAAAATGCAAAATGGAAAAAAAAAGATCTGTACATTACTATCATGCTGTAGACAACCTGCAAGCTGGGTTCAGTTTATTGTAATAAAAAAATCTGAAATGTGAGATGTACGAAAGCATGGCACACGATAAAAGATTCACCTTTGTTTAACATTTGGGAGTTAGGCCCTTCCCACCACAAGCTTGAGAACTGAATGCAAGGCACTCCCTGGGAAGGCTTTATTTGTTTGTTTGTTTGTTTGTTTGTTGCCTTTGGAAGTGCTTCACAATTTTTTTTTTATCTTTTATTTTGAAGAGCGAAACCAAGAGCACAGACAGAAACAGGATACCATAACAAAACCTACATTATGGATTTTCACAAGAAGAATCAATAATTAACAGTATATAATGATATATTATCTATTTTTACAAATTTGTTGCTCAGATTAACAGATGTAATTGCACAAAATGGGATCTAAGAATTTCCGTCAGATTTTTGAAAATAAGGGTTAATGTGCAGAATTCTCACCTTGACTAACTCTCTATGTGGATATCTGTGAACTAAGCAGCTACACTGAGAATAGCAAATATTTATTCAGTACTAAAACTATGTTTAAAATACTTGTCATCTTGGTCTTCTAAATGTATATTGTTTCTAATGTCCTATCAATTATTACTATACTCTCTTTAAAGTAATTTTTAAAAGGTAATAAGAGAAAATGAGAGACAAGGACAAAAATTTAAGATTTCTTGAAAGTATGTACTGGCAAGCGCAAGGACCTGAGTTCAATCCCCGGTTCCACCAAAAAAAAAAAAAAAAGTATGTGGTAATATCCCTGGGCGTTTGCTCCAACTCCAAGTGGGTAGCACTTCAGAGCCTCCCCAGCCATCACAAGCTCTTGCTCAGACACATTTAACCACCTGTCATCACCTCCCAATGGAAAGCTCCATGAGAGCCCCCCACCCACGAGTCTATGCTGACTTGCACTGCATGAACACGCGAATCTCCCTTTCAAGTTAGAGATCACTGTGGTGAGGGTCCACCTGTGTCCCGAGGGTGGTGGATGGATCTGTCTCATTGTCTAGAAATGATAAGGGAAGCACCCCCGCCTCTCATCACTGACAGAAAATCTCCCAGAAGCTCTTACTTGGTGGCACTCTGCCTAGTTTCACTCCTGGAATTCTTCCCTAGGTATAATCAATTTATATTTCAAAATGAATTGTTCTCTTCACCACTGAGCATTTGCCACGCACCCTGCACTTCCAAAGCACTTGGCCACAGATTATTTCTGTGGTCACAAAGGAAGATGATATTTGGATTTTTTAAATAATTTTATTCCTTTTGATGAGAAGAAAAGATAAAATAGTAATGAAACAGTTTCACAACAGGTTAGTAGGATGTTTAAAATAATTAATACATTGTATATTGTTGTCTTCAAAGTAGTTATTCACAGGACGAGATACAAACATGATATCTTGTCTAAACAATATTAGTAAAAACTTATTCTCAGCAAACTAAGAGAAAGTAGCTGTATATTCTAACTCTGGTGGATGCATAAGTATTTTTTTATTTTCCTTCTCCCCCTTTTTTTCACAATAACACTGTCCTTTATTTACACTTTAGTGAAGTTAGTAACACATGACACTAGGTTGCTTAGCAACTGATAGCAAACCTTAACCAGACAGGATGTTCACCTCAGGAACTGGATCAAGTCACACAAACATACATTTGATCAATTTCCTAGCTTCATGGATCCCAACATACCCTCTTTCTCCGTTTTGTTTTTTTAGAGATGGGTGTCCCATTGCAGTTAGAGAAGCTGTATTTGAAGAAGACTTTGAAGGAACTTTTCATAATTGAAACCAGTCTAAAGACTGTAGGTACTTGAATTCAGGAAAATAAACCAATGTAGTCCAATAATCCATAATAGTAGTGGGTTATCAGCAGTAGTGGGTTATTGCAGAACTGGCAATTGTCAGAAGTTGTTCACTTGAGCCTGTCACAGCTCAGCATGTTAACATGGCATTACTTTTTATACATCATGTTTATACTTTTCTGCTGGATAGTAAGACCAAGATAAAAGGAGACCTATATAACTACAAATGTAACTTTTGTGTCTGACAAGGTCATTCAAATCCCCTCAGGATTTACCCTGAAACCATATAGAGCAGCTTGTAGATCTTTTGTCATTGTCAGCCATGTGGATGAGTCACGGCCATTGCTTGACCAGTTTTCTCTCTGTGAAAGCCTGAGAGAATGTTTACTCTCTAGGTGACTCTCCTTAGGCACACTGTGTATCGTGGATCACTTTCCTCTATGGCCCCATAATCTCCTTGATCAGAAAATTTTGGACACCCCTGTGTTATAGGATGCCACAGTACAGGTTCTCATATGTCCTGAGTCCTCACTGACCTTGAAGTGCTAGGGACAAAATATTGACTATCCTTGTAGCTCCTCCATTTTTCTAATTTTTGGTCAGCAAACTTCAGGGCTTAAACATCCCGAAGAGAAGATTAATGATATTATTACCCTGTAATAGAGGCAGGTGAACTCAGCATCACAATCTGTCTGACTATCAAACACCTTAGATGTAATATGAAACTGCTCAAAACCTTAGTTTTCAAGCAACTATGGATATTCTAAAATTTAAATCCCTATAGAATATGAAAAAAACAATTACACATTTTTCACAGAAATTCAGAAATCAAACCACTTGCAACATCATAGCAAAACAATCCTATGACTTCTTTTTCTTGTCTCTTTTTTTCTTTTTTTTTCTTTTTTTTTTTTCTTTTTGGTCTTTTTGAGACAGGGTCTCACTATGCAGTTCAGGCTGTCCTTAAGCTCACTTTGTAGCTCAGGCTGGTCTTGAACTCACAACAATCCTCCTGCCTCAGCCTCCCGAGTGCTGGGATTACAGGCCTGCGCCACCACGCCCGGCTTCTTTTTTTCTTTTATTACCTTTTTTTAAAAAATTACTTTGAAGAGAGTATAGCAATAATTGGTGCCACATTAGAAGCAGTATGCACTTAGATGACCAAACTGACAGGTCGTTCAAGCATGGTTTTAGTTCTGCACATTGCTATCCTCAGTGTGCTTACTTAGTTCATAGATAACAGCATATAGAGTTAGTAAGGGTGATAAATCTATCCATTAACTGCTAATTTCAATTACTTGATGGAGATTCTTAGGACTGTTGCCTTAACCATCTGGTGTAAATAAATGTATGGTTTTGTTCCTGCCTATTTACTAAATTCTCTCCTTTCTCTCTCTTCATTGTTTAAACCATAAATTCTCACTTTTCATTTAACTCTGTTATACCTTATACCTTTCAATTTTATTTCTTCTTTTGAGTTCTAACAGTAGGGAGACAATACAATGTACAGGTGGGCTTCATTTATTTCACTTAAGAGTATATCTTTAAGTTTTATCCACTTATATATGAAGGCTTTGAGTTTATTTTTTTTCCTTTTTTAATTTATTTTTTTATTTATTTTTTATTTTATTGAAGTACAATTATCAATGAGGCAGTTTTAAGACACCTTAACAGGACAGATTCAATAAATTAATACATTGCAAACTGTTTTCATAATGTTTGGGTATCGTACAAGGTGCATACGTGATATTATACTTACAGACATTATTATAGCAGATGTCTCTTATCAGTAAATTAAGAGAGTGTAGCTGTTTACTTATTTTTTACGCCTTAATTAAGATTCAGATTCAATAATAAATACTTTCTACCTTGTTATTTTCCTAGTGGTTGTCCATAATACTAAAAGCCGACATAATATCTTGTCCAACCACTATTACTGCAAATCTTGCTTCTCATAGAATTATGTAGAAGCATTCTCCATTGTGTAAAACACCACATCTTTTCCATTCATTCCTTCAGATAGTGGGCATCTTGATTGTTTCCAAGATTTGGCTATCACAGATTGTGCTGCTATAGACATAGGTGCACATATATCACTCTGATATGATGTTTTCAGTTCTTTTGGGGAAACTACCAAATGGGGGACAGCTGGATTGAATGGGATTTCTGGTCCTAGTTTTTTGAGGAGTCTCCACACCAATTTCCATAATGGTTGCACCAAGGGCCGGAGAGATGGCTCAGTGGAATAAGTGCTTCCCTGCAAGCACAAGGGCCTGCGTTCAACCCCCAGTTCCACAAAAAAAAAAAAAAAAAAAAAAAAAAAAAAGGAATGGTTCTCATGATGGTTGCACCAGTGTACATTATCACCAGGAATGGAGAAGTGTTCCTTTTTCCCCACAGCCTCTCCAACATGTTGTTAGTTGATTTATGATAGCCATTCTTTCTGGACTGAGATGGTATCTCAGTGTTGTTTTAATTTCCATTTCAGGAATGCCTAGTGATGTGAAGCATTTTTTCATATATTTATTTAATTCTTGTATTTCTTCCTCTGAAAAATGTGTGTACATCTTGCATACCATTTTTGGATTGGGTCTTTAAATTTTGGTACCCAAATTTTTTTAGCTCTTTATAAATTCTAGATAGAAATAGTTGTCTGAGTGCTTATTAGTTAAGATTTTTTCCAAATCTGTGGGCTGTCTTTTCTGTCTGTTGGTATTTTCTTTTGAGGTGCAAAACCTTTTCAATAAGAGGAGGTCCCAGTTGTTAATTCTTTCACATATTTCCCATGCAGTATGATTTTTGTACATGAACTGTTTACCTACCCATATGATATGAAGATTTCCACCTACTTTCTCTCCCAGGAAATTTAGTATTTCTCTTTTAATGTTAGACCTTTAGTCCATTTTGACTTTAGTTTAGGGCATGGTTGGTGATGGACCTGGGACAAGTTTTAGTTTTCAACATGTAGAGAGACAGTTTTTCCACCACCATTTCTTAAAGAGGGTTATCTTTCTTCCAGTAAACATGTTCGGCTCCTTTGTCGAAGATAAGGTGGCTGAGTGTATTTGTACTTGCATCTGTATCTTCTAAGCTATTCCATCGATTCTCAGGTATAATTTTTGCCAAAACTATGCTGATTTTATCATAGTAGCTTTATAGCATAATTTCAAGTCAGGAATAGTGATGCCTCCTGCCTTATCTTTGTTGGCCAGGATTGGCTTTGCTATTCTAGGTTTTCTCTGGTTCCAAATAAATGTTAGAAATTATTTCTCTAGGCCTGTGGGATAGGTTACTGGTATTTTGATAGGGATTGCATTAAATCTGTATAACAGTCTAGGGAGTATGGCCATCTTCACAATATTGGCTCTTCCAATCCAGGAGCAGGGACTACTTTCCATTTTCTAAAATCCTCTATGATCACTTTTTTCAGAATGCTGTAATTTTCATTGAATAGATATTTCATTCTTTAGTTAGATTAATTCCTAAGTATTTCATTTTCTGCAGTGCTATTATAAAAGGTATTGTTTTTCTAATTTCCCTCTCATTGTGTTTGTTATCTGTGTAGAGGAGTGCTACTGACTTTTGGTATTGATCTTGTATCCTGCTATGCTGCAGAATTTGTGTATTAATTCTAGCGGCTTCTTGGTGGAATTTTTTGATCTTCCAAGTAGAGTATCATGTCATCTGCAAAAAATGATAACTTCTTCTTTACCTATTCTTATTCATTTTATTTCTCCCTCATGTCTAATGGTTCTAGATAATGATTCCAGAGCAATATTGAATAGGAGTGGTGATAGGGGACATGTTTGTCTTGTACCTGATCTGAGAGTAAAACATTTCAAGTTTTCCCCAATTAGAATTGTGTTAGACATTGGATTGTCATAGATGGCTTTTATCAGATTGAGCTAGAGGCCATCTAATCCAATTTTCTGTAGGACTTTGAACATGAATGAGTGTTGGGCTTTTTCAAAAACCTTTTCTGCATCAGTTCAGATGATCATGTGGTTTGTGGATTTGGCTCTATTGATGTAGTGTATTACATTAATAACTTGCTTACACTGAACCATCCTTTCATCCCTGGGATGAATCCTACTTGGTCATGGTGTATGATCTTCTTGATGATTTGCTGTATTCTATTTGCTAGCATTTTATTGAGGATTTTTGCATCTATGTTCATGAGGGAGATTGGCCTGTAGTTCTCTTTTTTACTTGTGTCTTTACCTGGTTTTGGAATCAGTATAACCCCTGCCTCCAGGAATGATTTTGGGAGTATTGCTTCCTTTTCAATTTCATTGAAAAGTTTCAAGAGTGTTGGGATTATCTCTTCTGTGAATTCCTTGTACAGTCAGCTGTAAATCCATCAGGACCTTCACTTTTCTTTGTTGGTAGGTTTGTATTACATTTTTAAATTGGTTGTTATTGGGTTATTGAGAGTTCTTAAATCTTCTTGATTCAGTTTTGGTGTTTGTACCTTTCTGAATCTCCATTTCTTCTGTGACTTGATTCTGTGACGGTAAAGATTTTCAAAATAGCTATTGATGATCTTCTGAATTTCACCAGAGTCTGTGGTAATTACACTCTTTTCATTCCTTATTGCTTGAGTTTGAGTTTTTTCTTTCCTCTTTCTAATGAGAGTAATGAGGGGTTTAGCAATTTTATTTATTCTTTCAAAGAACCAGCTATCTCATTCGTTAATTCTTTCTACTGTTTTCTTTCTCTCAATTGCATTAGTTTCTGCTCTAATCTTTATAATTTCCTCCCTTCTTTGGGCTTTGGGTTTGGTGTGCTTTTTTTCTAGATATTTGAGATGCAGCATTAGGGTATTCGTTTGTTCCTCTTCTGTTTTCCTAATCTGTGAGTTCACAGCTATGAATTTCCCTCTAAGAACTGCTTTCACAATATCCCATGAATTCCAACAAGTTGTGCTTGAATTTTCATTGAAGTTAAGATATTGTTTAATTTCTTATTTAATTTTATCTGTAACTCATTTGTTGATGAGGAGGGTGTTGTTTAATTTCCAATTAATGGCATTTTTGTGTTTTCTTTTGTCATTTATTTCCATTTCATTTCACTGTGGTCAGATAATATGCATGGAATAATTTCTTTTTTCTTGCATAGACTTAAGCATGACCTATGGACTTGTATGTGGTCTATTTTAGAAAATGTGACATGTGTTACTGAAAAAAATGTGTATTCAGCTGTGGATCAATGGAACACTCTGTATACGTCCACTAAGTCCATTTGTTCAAAGTTCTGGTTCAGTTCTGCTGCTTCTTTGCTAGCATTTGGTCTGCTTGACCTATCTTTTTAGGAAAAGGAGGTGCTAAGGTCTCATTTTAAGATTGTGATATTGGATATTAGACTTTTCATGTCCATTTAGATTTGTCTTATATAGTTGGGGCCTGCCATGTTTGGTGAATGTTAGCTCTTCCTTTTGCATTTTCCCCTAGCCAGCGTGTAGTGGCCTTTTTTATTTCATTAGATCATTCTTGGTTCGAAGTTCAGGCTATCTGTGAACAGGATTGCTACCCTTGCTTTTTTCTGAGATGCTGAGACATGTAGTATTTTTTCTATAGTATTTTTTCCTTTGACTTTCCGCCTATGAATTTCTATATGAGTTAAGTGTGTCTTATGTATACAGCATATTGTTGGATTTTGCTTCCTGATCCACTGTGCTAATCTATTTCTTTTAATTGGTGAATTGAGTCCATTTACATTGATGGTTATAACTGAAATTTATTAACTTACATTTGGCATGTTATTTACCTGCTGTTGTATATCCCTTTTTCTCCTGTGTTTAATTTTATGCCCTATTTGGTGGGTTCTTTCCATTCTCATTTGTGGTCATTTTGGTCCCTCTGTAGAATATATTTTAGTAGTCTCTGTACTGTTGGCTTTGTAATCAGGAAATTGTTTAGTTGTTCTTTGTTATGGAAGAGTTTCAGTTCTCCATCAAAACTGAAAGAGAATTTGGCAGGGTGTAGCAGTCTGGGCTGGAATTTGTTTTTTTGGAGGACTTCAAGTATTTTACTCCATGCTCTTCTTGACTTGATATTTTGTGAAGAGAAATTTACCATTATTCTGATAGGTTTTCCTTTAAATATGATCAGTTTCTTTTCTCTAGCAGCTTTTAGTATATTGTTCTTGTACTGGATTTCTGAGATCTTGACTATTATAGGTCTGGGGGGTATTTTGGCTGAACCAGGGATTGAACTCAGGCCCTTGTGCTTGCCAGGGAAGTGCTTATTCCCTGAGCTATCTCCCTAGACCTGGGTATTTTTTCATTGGTTTGATATTATTTGGAGTTCTATATGCTTTGCTTACCTGAATATCGGATTATTTCCCCATAATTGAGAAGTTTTTTGCTATTACTCCTGCCCATATACTTTTTATATCATTTGTATTGACTTCTTCTTTCTCATTAATTCCTATTAGTCTTACATTGTTTTTTTTATTTTTTTATTTTATTTTTAATTTTATTGAAGTACAAATACCAATCAGACAGTTTTACGACAACTTAACAAGACAGATTCAATAAATTAATACATTGCAAACTGTTTTCATACTGTTTTGATATCGTACAAGGTGCATACATGATATTATACTTACAGACATTGTTATAGCAGATGTCACTTCTCAGTAAATTAAGAGTGTAGCTGTTTACTTATATTTTATACCTGAATTATATCAAAAATTCAATAATTATTTTCCTAGTGGATGACCATAGTACTAGAAGCCGACATAATATCCTGTCCAACCACCCTTAGTGCAAATCTTGTCTCTCATAGGATTATGTAGAAGCACAGCGTTATCTATCCCAACTGTACTGTCTATACACACACATCATGATTTTTTTCCTTCTATACCCCTTCCTTTGTCTACACCTGTCAAAGGTGGGCACTCCATTGTCATTCAACTAACTTAGGTGCTTGAACTCGACACCACAATCCAACACAGTCCAGTATTCCACAACAATAGTGATTTATTCAAAGAAGTTGTCGACCATAACCATTTACAGCTCAGCTTAATATTATGGCCCCACGAAGTATACCTCATTTTTATACTTTTCTGTTGGATGGTTAAGACCTAGATAGAGCAAGACTTATATACCAACACATGTACCTTATGTTTCTTATGTGGTCAGTGAAGTCCCCTCAGGGTTTATCTTGTAGTCCTGTACCTTATTCTGTAGATCCTTTGTCTGTGTCATCCATGTGGATGAGTCACGGCAATGCTTGACCTAATAAGCAACCAGACAGAAGACTACTGTCTAGAATATATAAAGAACTAAGATATAACAGGGCCCTCAAATTTAAAGACCCAGTTCAGAAATGGGCATCTGAGATGAATACACACTTCTCAGAGGACGAAATTAAAGAAGCAAATAAATATATGAAAAAATGCTCCACATCGCTAGCCATTCATGAAATGCAAATAAAAACAACACTGAGATACCATCTCACTCCAGAAAGAATGCCTATCATAAGGAAATCAACCAACAACAGATGTTGGAGAGGTTGTGGGGAAAAGCGAACACTTCTCCACTGCTGGTGGGAATGTAGACTGGTACAACCATTGTGGAGGTCCGTGTGGAGACTCCTCAAAAGAGTAGGACTACAAATCTTATTCAAGCCTGCTATCCCCCTACTGGGAATTTTCCCAAAGGATCTGAAAACATTGTATCATAGTGATATATGTGTACCTATGTTTATAGCAGCTCAATGTGTGATAGCAAAATCTTGGAAACAACCAAGATGTCCGTCACATGAGGAATGGTTGAAAAAGATGTGGTATTTCTATATAATGGAGTATTACTCAGCTATTAAGAATGATAAGTTTGAAGCATTTATACTGAAGTGGATGCCACTTGAACATATACTCATAAGTGAAATAAATCAAACATACATGTGTAATTATCGTATAGTCTCCCTAGTACAACAAGCGAAAAGCAGAAATACAAAAGGAAATGTAAAACAACAATTAAAATCAATTGAGTCAGATAAGGCAAAATGAATGGCATATGCTGCAGGATACTAAGCAGCTTTTCTTCTGGATGGTTAACAACCTAAGTTCACAAGTCAGAGTTGGAGAAATAGAAGAGCCACAAGGCCAGCCAACATTTTGGCTCTAGCCTTTCAAGGTCAGTGAAGACTCAGGACATAGGAGAACCTGTACTGCAACATCATGAAACTCAGGTGAGCTCCAAATTTTCTGAACAAGGAGATTATAGCCTTTTTTTTTTCATTTATTTTTATTTTATTAAAACACAAATGTCAATCAGACAGCTTCAAGACACCTTAACCATACAGAGTCAATGAATTAATACATTGCAAACTGTTTTCATAACGTTTTGGTATTGTACAAGGTGCATGATATTATATTTACAGATATTATTTTAGCAGATATCTCTTATCAGTGAATTAAGAGTGTAGTTGCTTACTTATCTTATTTTTTATACCTGAATTATATCAAAAATTCAATAATTATTTACCTAGTGGATGACCATAGCACTAAAAGCCGACATAATATCCTGTCCAACCACCATTAGTGCAGATCTTGCCTCTCAT
>PVKA01017712.1:0-45209 GCA_004027165.1 Ctenomys sociabilis | reverse complement strand
TTTTTTTTTTTTTTTTTTTTTTTTTTTTTTTTTTTTTTTTTTTTTTTTTTTTTTTTTTTTTTTTTTTTTTTTTTTTTGTCTTTTTGAGACAGAGTCTCGCTATGCAGTTCAGGCTGGCTTTAAGCTCACTTTGTAGCTCAGGCTGGTCTCGAACTCACAACAATCCTCCTGCCTCAGCCTCCCGAGTGCTGGGATTACAGGCATGCGCCACCACGCCCGGCTGTTATGGGTTATTGATAGTTGTTATATCTTCTTGATTCAGTTTTGGTAATTTGTATCTTTCTAGGAATCTGCCCATTTCTTTTGTCTTTTATTCTGTAATCGTAAATATTCTCGAAGTAGCTATTGACAATCTTCTGAATTTCCACTGGTCTGTGGCGATTTCACCCTTTTCATTCTTTAATGCTTTTATTTGAATTTTTTTCTTTCCTCTTTTTGATGAGATTAACTAGGGTCTTATCGATTTTACTTAGTCTTTCAAAGAACCAGCTTTTTGATTGGTTAATTCTTTGAATTGTGTTCTCTATCTCAATTGAATTAATTTCTGCTCTAATCTTTATGATTTGTTTTCTTCTTTGGGCTCTGTGTTTGGTTTGCTCTTTCTTTTCTGGATTTCAGAGGTGCAACATTAGGGTGTTTATTCCTGTTCTGATTTCATAATGTGTGAGTTCATAGCTATGATTTTCGCTCTGAGAGCTGCTTTCATCCCATCCCATAAATTACAATAAGTTGTGGGTGAATTTTCATTGTTCTATTTCTTGTTTAATTTCATCTGTGACCCATTGATTGCTGAGTAAGGTGTTGTTTAATTTCCTTGTATTTAGGGGGTTTTTATGGCTTCTTTTGTCATTGATTTTCAGTTTCATTACACTGTGGTGAGATAATGTGCATAGGATTATTTCTGTTTTCTTGCATATACTTAAGCATGATCTGTGGACTAGTTGTGGTCTATTTTAGAAAATGACCCATATGTAGCTGAAAAAAATGTGTATTCAGCTGTGGTTGGGTGGAGCACTCTGTATATGTCCACCAAGTCCATTTGTTCTAAGCTCTGGTTCAGTTCTACTACTTCTTTTCTAATAGATTTCTAAATTTCTCTGTAAATATATATAATTGATTATTTCTATTTTTATTTTTTTATTTTTTCACATTCTGTAGGCACTTAAAGTTTAACATATCAATACTTGATGTTTTCTTTTATAGAGAAGTCCTGTGATTGCTCTGTTAGGGTAATTCTTTAGTATTGCTTCTAACTACTATGAATGGGATTTTTTTCCCAATTTGTTTTTCATGGCTTTACTGTTGGTGTTACACTAATACTTTGCTTTTTTGTGTTTATTTTGTATCCTATCATTTTGTTCATTTTATTCAAAAGTTCAACCATATTTCACAAACACTACAAAATAATTTCCTGAAATTTACATGAGACAAGAAATTGACCACAATATTCAAAGCAATACTAAGCAAAAGGAGCAATGAATTAGGCTTCAAAATTGCATAATAGAGGGTGTACTTCAAAGCTACAGTCATTAAAATATAATGGCACTTGCTCAAAAGGAGACACTTAGGCTAGCAAAACAGAAGACACGAATAGCCTGGTACACATTTAGCCATCAAATTTTTGCAAAAGAAAAAGGCTAACAATAAATACTAGAGAAAAAAGGGCTGTTTAGCAGTGCTGAGAAAACTGTTTATCCATGTATAGAAAATGAATTTAAATTCACATTTATCATTCTGTATTAAAATCAAATAGGAGCAAAAGGTATGAATATAAAACTATAAATGTATCTGGAGATTAAAACTGGTAAATCTTTTGAAGACATGAGCATGAGCAAAGTTTTTCTGAACAGAATCCCAATTACATAAGTGGTAATACCAAGAACTTTCAAGTGAGATTTTATCTTTTTAACAACTTCTGCACAACAGAGGATAGAGTCAATAAAATGAAGACACATACTTAGAATGAGAAAAATTATCCCAGTTATGGGTTGACTATGTAATTAATATTTAAAATATATGAAGAACTCAAGGCTAGCCAAATAGCTTAGGGGATAAAATTGTCTACAAGCAGGAGCAGTGGCCAGGGGTTCAATCCCCAGGCCTGCCATGCTGGCCCTGGCCTTGGGATGCTCTGAGACTACAATTGAGACTGGGCTTGGTGGTGTGTGCCTATAATTCAAGATCTTGAGAGGCTGTACACGGGAAGATCACTATGAGTCTGATCTAGTAGTGTAGAACCTTCCCTAAAATAAAAAAATAAATAAATAAAATATCTGAAGAACTCAAAAAATGAGACCCTGAAAATAAAAGACCCATCAAGAAGTAGGCAATTGAAATGAATAATCACTCCTCCAGAATGTACAAAGTACATGAAGAAATGTTCAGCATCCTTTGTCATTGACAGAATGCTAATGAAAACACTGGATAATCTCCATCTTTCTCCAGTAAGAATGACTATCTTCAAAGACCCCCCAACCAACAAATGCTGAAGAAGTTATGGGAGCAAAAATATCCTCTTAGACTGTTGGTGTGAAAATATACTAATACAACTAACATAGAAATGAGTATAGAGATTCCACAAAAAGATAAAATTAGAAATTCTATTGCTCTAGTTATGCCTTCCCTGAGATAATATAGTCTCAAAAGAGTTAAAATTGCCATATTACAGTGAAACATACACACTGATATTTATAAAAATACAATTCAAATTAGTTAACTTATGGAAGTAGCAAGTATGCCCATCAGCAGGTGAATGATACAGATAATATGACATACTCAGCCATAAAGAAGAATAAATATGAGCCATTTATAGACATGGATGTATCTGGGAAATGTAATGCTGAATGAAATGTATCAGAAATGGAAAGTTAAATATTGCATGGTTTCTCTTAGGTAAGTTAATCAAACCATAAATAAATTACAGTGCAAAACAAAGGAGAGGACTGGTAGAAAACAGGGAGGTAGACTTTTTGAAGGGATAAGAAGGGATCTAGGAAAGGGGAAGATAAATTATCCCCTAATAATCACTGTAATTAATGTGCCTTGCAAGTGTATGTTAATAATTTTTTTTTTTTTTTTGGTTTTTTTGAGACAGGGTCTTATGCAGTTCAGGCTGACCTTAAACTCACTTTCTAGCTCAGGCTGGTCTCGAACTCACAACAATCCTCCTGTCTCAGCCTCCCAAGTGCTGGGATTACAGGCCTGCGCCACCATGCCCGGCTTATTAGTAATTTTTTTAAGAAAAAATGGTAACTTTTGTGTTTATTTTGTATCCTATCATTTTGTTCATTTTATTCAAAAGTTCAACCATATTTCACAAACACTACAAAATAATTTCCTGAAATTTACATGAGACAAGAAATTGACCACAATATTCAAAGCAATACTAAGCAAAAGGAGCAATGAATTAGGCTTCAACTTTTCCTGTCCTCATGGGCTCAGAGGCTGAGTGTGCTACAGAGGTGGGGTCTCATCTGCTTGGAGGAGACCAGGCGCTGAGGGGTTGGCTTGGAAGGGGCACTCATTCCATTCTGGCACTGCTTTGCTCTCTCTGCCTTTTGGTCACCTCAAGACCATGTGCCAGTTTTATGCCTGAGCCTCCAACTGGGACCAAAACTTCTGAGCTTGTGAGCCAATATAAACTTTTCCTTGTTTGAATCCTGGGTGTTGGATATTGTGTCTCATGATGATGAATTTCAATAAAACACCCCATAATTATAAATGCAAAACTACTGAAAAATACAATGAGATCTTCCTAAAAATGTAAATTTACTTAGGTGAGTCCTGACATCATCATCTTTAGAATGTGAATCATTTCTTTTACTATGCATTAAAATTTAAAGACTATATGATAAAGTTTACAGTTCTTGAAAGGCATAAAATGAATTCTACTTGGAAATATCAATACTATCGGTATTGCTGCTCTCTATATAAATATTAACTGTATTATTTTATGTAATGTTCTGATACATATGCTGTAGACTTCATTGACTAATTGATTGGGAATGTTAAGAATAAATTAAAAGTACTTCTATTTCAAGAATTAAGTTCCACAAACAGGGAGCTTTTTATTTAAAATTGTAAGTAACTATTGCAAGTGTGCACTTAGTAGTTCATTCTACACATCAGATTGGTTAACTCCTATAAGAAGTGGATGAATACTGTTGTTTATGGTACATATTACAGTTACTTCTCAATACCTCTCCTACCACAGTACCCATGGCATCAAAGTACTTGTCTTCAACTTGAAGTATGCCTCCGGACGTTAGGTGGCAGGAGCTAATTCTATCTGGAAGTTAAAAGGCAAATGTATTTTTTTTTAATTTTCTACAAACTTCACTCCCTGGAATATGTTTGAATCTATTTTATGGTTCAGCAGGACTGTGGAAAAATGTCCTTATTCATCATTCAGTCTCAACTTGCCTAAAGTAAATTAGAGAATCAATAGAACCTCTACTGAAACATTTAAAATAATGATATGGAAAAGTTTGAACTTACACAATTTAAATTCAGGAAAATGTGGGTTTGAATCTTTACTCTGTGGGTTTCAATATCTCTACTCTGTAGGCTTTATTTGAATTACCTAGGATCTGAAAAAAATTAGCTCCATAAGATTACTGTAATTACTAAATAAGAAAATCAACCTTGCATTCAGAATAAATTTTATCAACATTTTAGTCTTCTATCAATAACAACACCCTATAATCGTAAAATAGTTGTATTTTTTATTAATACATGTTTATAGTACATAATAATCACATTCCTTTGGGGAATTTGGTGCATATAAATAATAATCTTTATTTTATTTTTATTCCCTTCACTTCAATAAATGAACTAAACTATGAATTCACAGTAATTATAACAAGCTGAAAGGAACAGTGAAAAGAAAATATGCACTGAGGTTGGAGCAAACTGTGCTAAAATTTCATCTCTGCTATTTGAAAGTCATGGGAATTTTATAATCCTTGAACTTTTTTTAATTGGCAATGGTGAGTTAGTTATTGAATGATTACAAGAATATTAAATAGTTACTATTCCTTAAATGTTGTCTAAAATGAGCTACTATATAAACTCCAAATGATTCAATATACATTAAGTCTTGTTGCCAGGGATCTTCCAGGAATCTTCCAATATTTTATTCTTGGAGATTATCTCTCCAAGGACTTAACCTAATGCTTTCCTTTCTCCAATATACTCCATCACTGTTTACTTTCATTCAGATATCTTGTCTCTGGATAAATGTAGGTAAATAAAATAAAAGGGCTTAACTTTAAAAGTAATATCCCTTCCCAAGTATTCCTTTTGACAAAAGTAGAGTCAGGGAGTTCCTAGAAAGGAATCAGAAAATGTGTTTTACTGGTAGGCACAGTGGTATAGAGTCTGATATTCTATTTAGGGCAGATACACAGATACCCAGTGCTGAGGATATTGATTACCATTAATACAATGTGCCTCATTATGTATTGTCCATCACTAAAGGAGTTGACTCTTCAAATTTTAGGACTTTTTCTGGGGACAGCCAGGTTACAGTGCCTAATCCATATGAGCATGCACTGACCCTGCTCCCAGTGGAGCCCATATCTATGGACTCATTTAGTCTCCAGGTTACTAAATCACAAATAGATTCACCCCTCTCTCTGAACCTGTTGCAAGTGTTGCACCTAGTAACCTCTTCTAAATAATGGAAACATCTACCCATGGAAACCTGACTTAGAAAGTCTTCCTACCTGCTTTCACCTTTGTGAAGCTTTCTTTCTGGTCTCAGAAGTATGTGTATACCACCTTTGCATTTGGTTTCATTATTATTGGCATTAATGAAATTTTTCTAAGTTTTGGAATAGGTGATATTTTGATTTTAGACTGTTACTTTGCTCTGCTTATATCTCTTCATGTTTGGAGTAGATATGAGTAAATTAAAAAGTTATATAATGAACAAAATAC
The DNA here is from genome assembly GCA_004027165.1 of Ctenomys sociabilis. Taxonomy (NCBI): domain Eukaryota; kingdom Metazoa; phylum Chordata; class Mammalia; order Rodentia; family Ctenomyidae; genus Ctenomys; species Ctenomys sociabilis. Next base: position 39,269 of record PVKA01017712.1, on the reverse strand, counting down.
TTAATTAAGAGAAGAAAAAAATCAGTGTTGAAATCGTATGGTTTGTAAAGGACATTCTGCTACTGTCAAAATAAATTGTGTTTCCCCAGTTTAAAATCATACGTTAAATTCCTAACCTTTAGTGTCTCAAGGTATGACTTCATTTGTAGATACGGTTCTTAATGAGGCAATTAGGGAAAGATGGATTTATATGAGAGGGTTCTAGTCTAATATATGGTACCCTTACAAGAGATTAGAACCCAGATATAAAAGAATGAAGCCATATATGGACAAAAAGAAAAAGTGACCTGCTAAGCATGGTGGCACATTCCCATAATCTCAGCACTCCAAAGGCTGAGTCAGGACAATCAGCACAAGTTCAAAGCTAGCCTAAATTACATAATGACTTCAGTGAATTCAAAGCCAACCTGAACACTGTGGTAAGAACATCTCTAAAACAAAACAGGACCAAAAACAAAGCAAAAAAATCAAAGAGAGATGACCATATCCATTCCCTGGGAAAGGTCTCTGGAGAAATCACCCATGATGCCTTGACCTGAGACTCCCTGGCTCCAAGGTAGCCTCAAGAAAATCAGTTTCAGTTGGTTAAACCACCTGATTTTGTAATATACATTTAGCAGTAAAATTAAGGAAAATGAAAAGAATTCTCAGACTTTTTGAATGTAATAGTAATGCCAAATTCCAACAAATTTTCAAAAATTAAAGTTCAGGTTATGTACAAAGTGGTAAAATTAGTCTAGCTTTATCTATCTGTACTACAAAACTGGCATAAAAATATAATGTTGAAAGAGTTTCTATTCAAAATAAATGGCCTAGAAAAATCCTCTTCCTCCTTCTCTTCTTCTCTTTCTAACAAAGTACAAAATTTATTCTCAAAATATGAATGTGGAAAAATGTTAAATATGTTCAATTTTCTTGAGAAAATTAATTGATGAGTATGGCAACCAAGTGAGAAATTAAAATAATAAATAATGGTAAGTATTACTATTTATTGTAAATATGTTCCAATCATAGATGCATAATATAAACATTTTTAAATATATTTGAAAAAATTTATGCAAAGTTAGAAGTACTTTCATAATACATTAGGAACAATTTAGTAATATTTTGTTTAACTTCAACTTATATTAATTTCATTGGGATTTTTAAAAAAGATATGCATATATTAATTCAATTTAAACTTAGTAAATGCTTAACGAATATCAGACACTGAAGTAACTTCTAGAGACATAAAACTTAATGAGACAGGTGAAATCTGCATAGGGTAATGGCTGATTCAATATTGGAAGGTTTTTGGAAAAAATCCAAAATTACATTGATTAACTTCTTTGCATTCATATTAATTCCAACAAACATTAGACTAGAAATGTCCCCAAATGACAGTGTCTCTCCAGTAAACTTACTTTTCCTTTTTTTTTTTTTTAGAACTGGGGATTGAATTCAGGACCTTGCAATTGCCAGGGAAGTGCTTATTCTACTGAGCTATCTCTCTGGCCCTGTCCCCCGCCCTTTCTTTTATTTTTTTTTTTTCTTCTCCTTGCCTTGATATACTCTTAACTTTTTTTTTTTTTTTTTTGTATTTTAGGGAAAGGTCTACAGGGTTTTCAGGGTCTCAGTACTGGATCAGACTTGTAGTTCGATTGTTGAGGTCTATTTACAGTGTCCCAAGAGGTGGGATTGGAGTGCACCACCACACCCAGTCGCAGTTGCTGCATCAGTGCGCCCTCCCTGGGGGCGGGGCCAGCACTGCAGACCTTGGGGATCTGGGCCCTGAACCTGCTTGTAAGTGCTTTAATCCACTGAGCTATTTAGCCGGCCCTACTTTTAACTTTTGACTTTGTAAATACATCTAAATTTTGGAATCAGGGCCTGGGAGATGGCTCAGTGGAATAAGCACTTCCCTGGCAAGTGCAAGGGCCTGAATTTGCAACAAACTTTTTTTTTTGAGCAACAAACTTGATGATAATGTAATATAATTATTGTGAATTTCCTGTTCATGTTTTTGAAATTCTATGCCACTTTTATTGTTTTATGGTGATTTGATTTTGCCTTAGCTATTTTTGTTTGTTTCCTATTTAAGAAAAAACCCTCAAATTTGTAACACAGAAGTGTTATCCACTTTCCACCCCCAAAATCTGTGAATCTTTTTCATCTTTATCTTTCTAATACATTTTCTTTCTACAGACTGCACTATCAACTTTGCTCCACTATTCTGTACTACCTGTGAAAATTAAATTTAAAACATGGTTTTGGGGGTGGACGATATAGTTGAATGGCATAAACACAAGTCTAACAAGCTAAAAGTACTGAGTTTAATCCCCGATACTACACATACAAAGATAGATAAATGATCAATCGATAGATAGATAGATAGATAGATAGATAGATAGATAGATAGATAGATAGATAGATAGATAGATAGATAGATGTATAAAATGATTTTCACTTTTTCTCAGTTTGGGAGGATCCCATCATGATCTACTGATGCTGTTGCTTGGACCTATGTGTCATGGCAGGGGCATGTGGCAGAGAATACCTCTAAGTCTATGGCTAAGAAGTTGGAGAGACAGGAAGTGATCGACCAGGTCCTCACAATCCTCCTCTAGAGTTTGCCCCCGGTGACTTAAGTACTTCCCACTAGACCCTACCGCCTCAACCATGACCTCTGCAAATTGTCACTCAGGTGACCAAGAATTTGACCTGTAGATCATGGGTAGACTCTTGTCCAAACCAGAGCACTTCCAGATGACAGTTATTCAGGGTGGTTGACAGCACAGCCTGTACAGTAGGATATCTTAGCTTTAAGCTCTGACTCCTCTGTTTGACAGCTTTATGAGTATAAAGGAATACCTTGCCTACTCTGTTGCCCTATTTTGTCCTCATTAAATTAAGAACAGTGAACTCCTTCTCAAGTTATTGCTGTGGATTAAGTGAGTTAACATTGTTAAAGTATTAGGAGCAGTATCTACACATGGTAAGTGCTTTACAAATGTTAGACACATTAATAATTCATTATTACAGTGAAAGAGCTGTTCCTGCTCTTGTATTGAGCTTGTTCATACTTTTGGATTCTACTTCTAATTTCACCTATTGTACTCACATTGTACTGAAAGCTGAAATCCAAACAGCTATGGAAAAGAATTCTATTGTATGTAGACATTTCATGTATACATATACACAGATAGTGAGGCTACTAGATAACTAAATATGATTTCTTTCATGATGTTAGAGATTTTTTCTTTTAATTTTATACTTCATTGGCTTTTATAATACATTTGGGTTACTAAAGGAATTAAGTATTGCTTTCGATGAGATATTCTTTTATCTGTATATGATTTTTAATGTCAATATAAAAGATTGAAACAAGCATAGATAACATACATTTTTAAAAATACATACACAAATTTAGTATAGAATTATTTATAATACCTGTGCAAATGACAGGTCTTGTAGCTTAATTTTTGTTAGCATCAATTTGAAATATTGTCAGGAACTATAAAATGAACTTGATATCATGCCCTATACATGGCTGAAGAAAACTGAAGTAACAAAGAACTTAACTGGAATTTCTCCCCAATTTTCTGGTAAAGAACATTGTCTTTTGACTCCATATTCCAGCTGGTTCTATCATTACATGTTGCCGAAGGTTAACTCTTCTGGTTGGCTGACTCTAGCCAACTGTGCATATCATGCTTATAATTTACCCTGTCCCTCTTTATTTTTCTGCTACTATTAGAGGTCCTATGAGAAAGCTCTTTGTTTCTCCAGGATTCAAAGTCATTAGGGAACATGTTGAAGATTAAAGTATATAATTCTTTGAAGGAATGATTCCTACTTGATAAATAGTAGTGCCTAAATTCATGAGAGAAAGGATCTTTTGATTTTCATCTCAGCAACTCACCCATTTAAACAAAAGTAATCAGTATTTCTATCCATATTCTGAGAAGCAAGTACTGGGCAAGTTAGTACATGCTAGCACATGGTAAAACTCGCATGTTGACACAGCCAGAACCTTGCTTTAGACTCCAAGGCCCAGAACAATTAAATTCAGACTTCTGAATGATAGTGAGAATTGAGGAGGGTAGAAGTAAAAGAAAGGTCAGTATAACACAGGAATAAAAGAGCAAGACAACTAGGAAATGAGTGCTGTTTAGGTTCACATTTGGGATATTTCCCAGGCTCCCATGTTTGGAAGGCCATTGGGTAGTGGCCTTCACCCGTGAGCCAACGGATTTGCTGCTCAGAGGTCGGTCCTAGATAGTTACTATATACCTACTATTAGCCCGATTGTGTGCTGAAAACTGGGGAAATGAATAAGGTCATAAAGTTTCCCAACTTCATATTCAATAAAGAACAGAAAAAAACATCAAAATGAAGGTTAGTAGAAAGAAGAAGTAGCATGACGTCTGTCATAGATCAATGAATTCTGAAGCAAAAGTCAGCAGTACACTATCCACCTTTTTTTATAAAGATTGATTTTTTATTATTTACTGTTATGTTGCTTTTTACTTTTAAAAAATATTCCATTCAAGTGTTATTTGTCTTGATTATTGAATTTTTATCTCATTATGCTTTATGCATATGAATAAATATTGTTGGAAAGGGTCCTGCCCGACCCCTCAAAATTTATGTTTTAATCCCCAAATCACAATATGTCCAGGAGCACTTTAAGTAGTTGCTTAAGGTAAATGAGATCATAAGGTTGGGGTTCTAATTTGATGAACTATTGTTTTAGTAAGAAAAAGGAATATACATAAGGAAAGTCTGTGTGTAGACCAAGCAAGAAGATTGGGCATCTGCAAGTCAGGAAGAATGACCTAGGGGAGACCAACTCTGCATCAACTTTAGATTTCTAGCTCCAGAACTATGAGAAGTAAATTCATGGTGCTTAAAGCAACCACCTGTATTATTTTGTTATGATAGCCCAGGCTGAAAAGCTAATAATGGTAAAGCGATGTCATGAAGGATGCATCATCATTAGTTTAAAGTTCAACACATAGCTAGAGATGAAAGATAAGTCTAGAAATTTGAAGAATAGAATAGAATATGAGAACGCCATCTCTTGTACAGAGGTGACAATACATATTGAGGAAAATATGTATTCAAGATTAAATTTCATCATATGAGACCAGGCAGCTATCAGAGCTGAACTGGTTTTTGACCATAGCCCAGTGATTTATTTTTGTTTCCCTTTTCCTATTATTGTTTTTACCTTTTCTTGTTGGAAAATAATCAGAAAGAAACTGAAATTCAAATTTAAATGTCCATAAATAAAGCTTATTGGAAATGAAGCACACTTTTACGCTACAGCACCATAGATGGGTCACTGTGACAAAGGTCATGCACTCTACAAAGTCTGAAGTTTTTTTTATCTGAAACTTTAGAGCAAGAATATTAACTACTGAACAGGACCATATCCATCTCTACTGTATGCATTCTTGGTGTCAGAGGAAGAAAGGTTGAAAGATGGTGAGAAAAAGAGCAAGAAGAGGGAAGAAAGAGAAAAACAGCACTCAATTAGAATAAGAATAGGACCCCTTAATTTAGCATTGACAAAACAAACCTACCAGCTCTTCTGAAAGCTTGTCATATCAAAGTACCACTGTAAAAGCTAGGTGGCCAGCCATCAAAGTTGATATGGTTCTTTTCTAAGCCAAACAGGAAACACATGCTCACTTTGTTATAATACAAAACTCATCATAATAAACACACTCTGTAAACTGTCTCGGACAAAGTGCCTCATTTGCCTGCTGTAATAGAGGACTTGGCATACTAGTGTTCATTAAAGCTTTGCATTGCAGTTGACACCCCACTGCTGAAATAACCCATAAACAAATTTATGAGAGAATCATTAAGAGTGAATGAGTTACCACTTTGGAGGAATGTTTTAGATAAATGAAAGCACTGCCACATCCAAATTTGAAGTAATAATAAACCTTGTATCAAAATAGATCCACTTTGCCTAGAGAATAAACATGATTCAAACATTAATGATGTGCTTTTCTTAAATTAATCATTTGTACAGTTCAAAGTCCCCAAGTAGGTGGTGAATGCACTGTAAATATTCAAGGCAATTACATCTGCCTTACACACACACACACACACACACACACACACACACAGAATTAATCAAAATAGTTTATGTGCAGCAATATCTTCTCAGTCTTGACTGGAAAGCACAACATAATGAATCCTCTAACATCTTTGTTCCCATGAAGCAGACGAACCTATGTGTTTTCTGACATGTGATTTTAAAAGGACAACTGTCTATTAAAAATATAAGATTTGGAAAGATGATGAATTGAGAAAACAGGTGATACAACCTTTACTTTTGTGTTGTCATGAAATTAATGTCTATGTCCCACTCATGATTCATATGTTAAAATTCCAATCCCAATGTTAAGGTAATAAGAGATGATACTTTTGGAAAGTAATTAGATCTTGAATATGGAATAGTTCTGAATGAGTTTAGTGCCTTTTTCAAGGAAATCTCAAAGAGCTTCCTCTTTCCTTCTGCTGTCTATGAAGAACAGATCCTCATCAGGCAAGGAGTTTTCCAGCATCCTAGTCTTAAACTCCCTAGTCTCCAACACTGAGGGAAGCAAATATATGTGGCTTAAGAACACAGTATAGTCTTTTTTAAATAACTAAAGATTTCTAATGAAATGTTCTTAGCACTTTAACATAATTTATCATGACTCTAAAAATACATCTATGTGTATTAACTCTATATTTTACAGAAAGATTTTTTTTTTATTTTTCAAGTATATTGATTTACCCTTTTGTTGTCTTTTTTAAATAATAACAACACAAATAGATGATAGCACCTTGAAGATTTCTCAAAAATTATCTAATATTGTGAACCTACTTCTTCAAAAGTAAAATGCGGTTTAAAGTGACAGCTTTAGATTGCTGTAATGAACATGTGAGAGAGTCTAAGTATCCTCTTAGCTCTGATGCTGGCCCAGCATCACCATACATGTTAGATTCTTGCTCACAGTTGTGAAAAATTTCAATATTCAAATAATATTTGACAATTTCTAGATTTGAGTATGGACTCTAGAAAGATGGTAGTTTCTCTAATTTTTCAACACACTCTCCTATGACTGCAATTGTATTTTTTAATGGAAATATTCCAAAATAATTCATACACAAAATTGTTCTGTAACTGTGATAGAACTACATACATTGTAAATATTCCTAAATGAAAAATTTTCAAGAAAAGCTACTATGTTAGGGAGAGGAAGAAAAAAAATGTGCTTACTTACAGTTTATTAGTTGAAGTCTAATTCTATGGATGATGGAATTTTGCAGTGCCTTTGTATGGAGGATCATTTGAGCAGCTGTTCTTTTTTTTTTTTTTTTTTTTTTTTTTTTTTTTTTTTTTTTTTTTTTTTTTTTTTTTTTTTTTTTTTTTTTAGCTGTTCTTGAAAGAAGAGAGATTGTGTCCATTTTGCTGAGCACCATATTCCCAAACATTAGACACTATCTCGATAGCATAATGTAAATTACTTTCTTTGCATATGGCAGAGGTAAATGTAGGCCACCTACACAGCTCAGCTCACAGTACTCACCTAGTTCCCACAATTCTCAGTCGTTCCTCCTCAAGCCACTCCTCCTCCACTGAATAAAACCTGCATGTGGCCCTAGGTCAGCTCTTTGTTCTGGAAAGCCATCTTCATGGCTAGACTAAGGGCCCCTGGCTGCCCAATAATTATAAATATGTCTCAGTATCTTTACTTTCACACTGATTTGCACTGGGAGTGGTAGATTGGAATTAACTTGGTGGGATTGTAATAATGTATCTTTGGGATTTCAAATATTAACTTCTTGGACCAAGACAAGAACCTGGAGGGGTCTCCTACACCTTTGTTGGTTATAAATAAAAGAATGGAATGGTGAAGTAACTAGGCACATTCTCTTCTTTTTTCCAAATGCTGAAAGTCTCTCCAAACAGAACCAATTATTTTTGTGTGAGGAAGGGTAAATGGAAAAATATTCTTTATTGGGCAGAAGTCTTTTCTTTGGTGTTTTTAAATTTTATTTGTTGATTATTTTCTAGAAGCCTACTCCAAACCTATGTAGCTGATTTTTAAAGATTCCTTTTTGCAAACCATTCAGTATTAGGCTCTTTTATAAAGAAGTACAAAAGGGAGGGCTGGCCAGATAAAGCACATACTTAGGCCGGGTGCAGTGCCCAGGTTTCAATCCCTGTCCTGCCATGCCAACCCCACCCCCAAGGGTGCGCTGAGACAGTGACTGTCACTGGGTGCGGTGGCATGCACCTATAATCCCAGCATTTGGGAGGCTGAAAACAGGAAAATCACTACAAGTCCAACATATGTAGTGAGATCCTGTACACCTTGTACTAAAAACATAAAAAGAATGTACAAAAGGGAGAAGCAGTCTCAGCCCCAAAGCATCCTTTATGAACATGAATGAGCCAGTTGTTTCAGTCATTTGTGTGGCTATGGCAGAACACCACAGACCTGCTAGTCTATAAATAACAGAGCATTGCTTCTTAGAATTCTGGAGACTGAATAGTGCAACGTTATGGTAGTTTATCCAGCCTCTGATGATGTTCTCCTTGCTGTACCTTCCCATGCGGGGAGGTGGAAGAGTTGGTAGGCAGAGAGAGGCATGTTCTCTCCACCCCTTTTATAAGACACTAATCCACTCACAAGGGAGGAACCCTCACTCTGTAATCACTTCTCCAAAGCCCCATCTTGTAATATCACCAAACTAGAGACTAAATTTGGATGGATGAATCAGGGGATGTGTTCAGACCACATTAGCAGAAGGTTGGCAGAAACAAGTATCAGAAGGGAGCTGCTGCATCATCAGGTTGAGCACTTCCTTAGATAAAATGAAGTAAAATTTTGCTTCTCCCAGTTCAAATTAGACAGGTTCAAATCCTCTAGGGTTGATGTACAATTTTAAGTTGTACAGGAAATGCCCAGGACCCATCTATGCACTACCACTGTGACCCATGAATGTTAATGAAGCATTCCTCCATGTTTAACAGAAATTCACAGATAGTAGAAATTAAGTTGATCCACAAACTTCTCAAAAGCTTTCATCAGAGAGAAGTTATGTCGTAGAATTCACTACATTCTACTATTTTGTTTTATTAATATTATCATATATCCATGCAGATAGATAATTTATTTTCAGATGAAATTCATCATTTCTACATGCAATACATGCATTGGTATATCTATCTTTGTGGTGCACTGGGTGAAAAATATTTGATGCAACATACATCTTGGACATCTAGTGGTTTAATAATTACTTTATGCTGAAAGAGCAACTAAGAAAAAGAAAAGTCTGCAACAAAAAGGTGGTATTACAATAGTCATATTTGGTATTTAATAATGAGCTCATTTTAATGGATACTTGAGAATAATTGAAGTCAATTCTTTTATTTTAATTGTTTTGATAATTCAAAAATAGACCAAATGTAAAAATTAAATATATTTTCCTAATACAAAATTTTTGCATTAAAATTTCTTGGATTTAAAACAATATGGAAAAAAATTAAAAAATTAAAAATATGGAAAATAATACAAAAAAGGAGCATATCTAATTGTGTGTGATTACTGAAATAGAATAAAGCACTACAAGATTATAAAAGAAGATAGAAGATTGGGCGTGGTGGCACATGCCTGTAATCCCAGTGCTTGGGTGGATGAAAACAGGAGGATAACTATGAGTCCAGTCTATGTGGTGAGACTCTGTAGACCCTGTACTAAATACATAAAAAGAAGATACAAAAATACCCCTCTACTGTATATGTTATAGAAGACACACAAAGAACTACTCATATTATTTTATACTTACCAATTTTCTTATCACAAGAATTTATTACTTTTTATAACAAAACAGGATATTTTAAAGAATAACCATGTTGAACAGAGATACCAAATATTCCTGTAGACATTAAATAAAATTTCAAATACTGCACTTGTACTCTGTGCCAAGCTTAGACTAAATGAGCTTCCATGCTTCACTCACTGTATTTTCACAGTCACAGCCATGTTTCACAGATGATGACACAGACTCTGGAGTTAGCACAAATCTGTTGAGAGAGGACATTAGCAAATACTGCCCCCTTCTTCTGCATTTTTTTTTTAGTTTGATCTACAATGTAGTCAAATCCAATTGATTATGGCTCTTAGGAAAAGTGAAAATTTGTGGAGAGAAAAGTTGGAGAGTTGTAATTGAGATCCCTGAATTCTTTACCTTTAGTACCATTTCTCCTGTTACAACTGATTAAAATCTAACATCACAACCACATCTCATGGGATTATCATGTGAATGCCACCATCACATTAGTAATAAAATTTATGGGTAGATGGAGTCTTATTGTCTGTTGTGCTTTCCGTTGTCTGAGATGCGGCAAGAGGGGAGAGTAAATGAAGTGTGTGACATGGAGGGGCTCATACATATCAGAGCTCCATGGTTTAGATAAATTTGTGCAGGGAAGACACAAATTTTGATAATCATATTTTGATAATCAAAACACTCTTAGAAGAATTTTTTAAATCCCATTCTAAGGAATTACCTACACAATGCCAAGGCTATAACCACATTTGCATAATTTAACACAAAATGCATGACTTTTTGAGAAATCACCCTATTTGAAGTGTAATTCTAAGTGGCACACCCAACCAGCATTTATATTTGAGAAATAGTTTATCTCTTACTGTTGTTTCTCCATTGTAGCACATTACTTTTTTTTTTTAATTGTTCTACATTTCATTTTGGAAGGCCCCACTCTTTGTCCTCGGCTACAAATTGGTGAAGTTCTCTGGCTGCCCTTTCTTACTTCCCCATCTGTCAAGAGCATTAATCATTTTATCATGGATTTATTATGGTTCTGGCTAAAAATTTTAACTTCTCCTCCCCTCCTTGCCTTTTGTCTATTTGAGAGCTGTAAAGTGGAGATGTATGTAGTATGTGGATCAAAGGCATATCTAAGAACTGCCCTCATGGGTAAAACTACAAAAGAAAAGCAACAAAAATAATTCTCCAGAATCTGAAATGTTTTGCAAATAGCTTCTGTCTTCATAGTTAAGGTCAAAATTGTATTGCTTTACTAAGAATTACAGATACAGCTAATTAAAAGGTGATATAACGGATATTTTCTGCATTTATTTCTAGAATGTTTTTCAGAAAATGTAAGACAAATGTCATTTTAACTTGTTTTCTGACAAAATAATTGTTGGAAGGAATCTAGTACTTTTTAAAATGAATCTGAGCTTACATTATCTTTAAACTCATTACAGAATTTAGGAAACAATGATACACATGATAAAAAAGAATAAATAATGCAAAAGTCTTTTTCAGTCCTTTTTTAAAAATATATTTGGTATGGGGTCTCACTACCTAATTTGTACTCATAGTGATCCTCCTGTTTTCTGCCACTCCAGTGGTGGGATTACAGGCGAGCACCTCCATGCCTGGTCTTGGGCACCAGCCCAGCTGAGCTAGGTGCGGGGCTGACACAGCACGTGGTGAAGGAGACCAAAACCTGGTCACTGCGCTTGCCTAAGCAGGCACTTAATATGCTGAGCTGTCTCGCTGGCTCATTTTTAATCTTTAGATGTTTGTTTCATGATAAGTGGTGGTTAGTTTAAATATGAAAGCCACATCAACATTTCATTAAAGTTTTGTGAAAGATACTCAGTTCCATTCTACCTATACTCCAGCCCAGTACATCATTTTCAAAAGATTTTATCACAAAATATGTATTTGAAATAACATTTTATTTCAAATGTATTTTAAAAATAAAATATTTGTTTTATACATTAAGTGTTATATTTTCTCTTATAGTTTATTAAAAATATTGTATATAAATATTTTTCATATATCCATAGTGACCTATAAGACTGTTTAATTAAACAACTCTTGTTAAGGGCCAAAATCAAAGTACTTTTCTTTGTTCCCTGAGTATTTCAGTGACAATTGTTTTCTACAGGGATTCATGTCTTATTTATCTACGTATCATCACACAGTATGTAGCTGATTGTTTTCTCAGACAGTCCTAAATAGGTAAATGCTGATTAGTCTACAAATATATATTTTCCTTAAATCTTTCTAGTTATTGTGTTTATCACACTCCTGAACTTATTCCAAAAGCCAACAAAGTACATGGGAAGAAGAATCCGATAGCATATCATTATTTATTCATTGTCTTCTATGCATAAGCTACACTAAATCCTAAGTAGTTTTGCTTCAAGTTCATTTATCTTAACCTAAATATTTGAATATTCATTGACTTCTTTGATTTCATTTTTGGAGTTACTACAATTGAAAACCCTCTTAATAGGAAAAGACTTTGGAGTCAAGATGGACAAATGGCTCCACTGTACAGATTAGATTACCAAGCTCTGGATGACTCTCAGATTAATGTTCCATAAAGGCAGTTTAACAACTGTACCTTGTACTTCTTCTTAGGTATCCAACAGTCTCTACAGTGTGTAATAAGTTTTATATATTAATAAATTATTTTTATAACAAAATTTTTCTTATAAGCTACATTTTAGGGAAACCATTCTTACGAGGTATAAACCTGGGTCCAGCAGACCCATTCCTTAAATTTTTCCTGGAAACTTGTACTTTAGCATTATAGTAACTGGCCATGAAACTCCATGCCTTTTGCTGAGGGATACAGGAAGCAGTCTGTGTACTTACCAAGTTGGTGCAATAAATGGCAAGGAGCATGCATGTGTCTAAAATGGCATCTGGACCCACTTTTATGCTCCATGGAACTCCTGTAACATGTGTCTCCCTGAGCAACATGGAGTGGCCAGTAGACTCACACTACTGTAGGATTTGTTAAAAAAAAAAGTTTCCTTTTGATTTTTCTGATGCAAGAGACCCGATTCAATAAAATGACACATGACAAAGTAGACATGAGTTTTGGAAGAAGTCAAAAGTTCTTTCATGCATGAATGATGAGATCCATTATAGTAAAATAAGTGCTTTTATAACAAAAGTGTTGTGATAAATGATAATGGTGATGGTGACAGTAGTGATCATGGTGGTGGTGGGGGCTTTGACACTGGCCATGTAAGCCAAAGTTCCTGTGGCCATGAAATGGAGGAAGAATTAACTGATACAGGCTCAGGGAATGCAGACCTCCTTGAGGCCAATGAGAAAGAAAATAGCAATAAGAGTATATATCTCCCTAGATAACATTTTCCAAAAATGGCATGGAACAATCCAATGTAAAGAACTAGGTCTAAAATTATCATGAGGGTCTTGTTAGTGGTGAATTGCTTTGGACAGAATGCTAGCATTGCCATTCAATGCTGGATATTGTAACAGATGAAATGTTACAAGATGCCGTGAAATACCCAAAGGCTGAAATGCCAGTAAAACATTCTGTATGAATCAACAGCTATACTCAAAAGCACATTTAATATAATCCCTTACTATGGTCTTTTCATAGGTCTGCTGTACTTATAATACATTGCTTGCAGTAATCACAGGAATGTAAAAGACTTATGGAAATGCGATGGGTCGATACATGGGGCTATAGGCCCTTCTAGAAGTGATGACATTATGCTTTCAGCTTAGTCATTAATTCTGGAATTCAGCCATTCATTGGGTCCTTATTTATATGGTGATGAACTGAACAATGTTGTGAACAGACTTGTTGTTTCCAGTGTTGATGTCTATTCTAAATGCACAATGTACATTAAGAATTCAATAATTATTTTATTGATATTTTATGTTCCTGTTACCTACACAGTGTATGGTATAATAAAAGCTTCTTGCAAAAATAATGAAACCACAGAGATGTCAAGTATGACCTACAAAGGGGCCAGGAAAGAAAGATGTGTGCAGTAGTGTAACCAGTGCACGTTTGTGGAGTAGGATGTGATGTTGTCATGTGTGCAGACTGCCTTCGGTATGGTAATTGAAGTAAAGATTCTTTTGTAGAGTAGTGTTGGTATTTTCATTGCAGCTTATATAGGAAATTAACTCACAAACTCATTTTTAGACTTTGTACACCAAAAACAAATCAATGTTGAAATTTTGACCCTTGTTTGTAAGTAATAAATATTAAAACATTATTTTTGTGATTTTTTTCCTAATAAGTACTCATTGTGCAGTAAAATAAATATCATAAAATTAAAATCAATAATACATCAATAGAAATACTCTAATGAATAAAGATGGGTCTGTCAGACAAAGGCAGTCCATATGAGCATGTCTGTAAGATGCAAAACTGAGTCAGTAGTCAGTGACAAATTCCTCATACTGTGTGACCTCACCTCACCTCTTCATCAAAGTCCGATGTCGACTGTATTGCTGAAAGATGACTTACATGATCTTTAAAGTTGGCTGATCTTAAGAAAGTATTTAAGCATTGATACCAAGAAAAGTAAAACTTGAGTAAACGTGTCATTTGAATAGAATATTATTTACCTCAATAAAAGGTAGTATGCATGTCGATTGTACAGAGATTTAGAAATAAAGATATGAGATAAATAAGTAAATTTATCATTGTGGCCATTTACACTTATAAACTTCTATAATATAAAACTTTAAATGTGGAATAAATATGGTAGTTTTATAATAAAGCAACTGACCAATGAGCATCATTTCAAAGCTAAGTAGCACCTTCTATACTCAAGTAAAAATTATTTTGAAATTTTCTTAGAACAAGACTATGTATCAATTATATGTGCAAAGGAATTAGTTGTGTGTGAAGGCACAGGAAAATCCGTTACAAGAACTACAAAATATGAGACATTTTTCTCTGAAGCAAAGAAATAAAAGTAGGAACAGATAGGAAAAATAAATAGAAAAAGCTATAGGAAAGAAGGGAGGAAAAGTATTTTTTTTTCTTATAGTGTTAAAGAGAAACAAAGCCATTTATGAAGCCTAAATAGTTAAACCCTTGTCACGCATATGTACTGGACAAAGAAAACACCTGGGAATTGAATGTAGAGTGAAACTGCGGATGTAGAACAGTGAACTCAATATTATAGAAAATTATCTCACTAGAATGGAAGAGAAAATGGGCAGTTTTCTATAATTTGATAGAGAAAGCTAAAGAATAAGAGATTTCCATACTGCAATCTCTACTGTTCCATTCAAATTGATAGCCATTTCCAGCAAAATGACAAGTGTGTACAAGTTAGCAGTAAGCAGGAATAAAATTGAAATAATTGTCATGAAAATCATATTTAAGAATATTAAGGATATTTTGTAAGTTAGAAAATCAATGTCTTTGAAAAACAAATTTTTAATTTTATGAATGAGAATTTTTTTGAGTCATTTAAATGATTATAATCCCATGATGGAGATTAGTACATTAGAGATAAATGACTCCAGTCCTGTAAATAGGCCCTAGTATACTTATATACTATATGAACTTAAATTCCATACCAGCTATCATATAATTCTAGAGAATATATAAGTACACACCAGTATCTACTCTAATCAAAACAAAGAATGTCCTTTCTTTTTTCTAAATAATAGAAAAAATATTTCTAGTGTTACTCAAAAATTTGTTAGACATTCTATAAATTAATTTTATAACAGTCTTTCAATTGTGTTTTCAATGCACCCCACTTGGTAGAAAACTTGAGGTCCAAATAAGTTCATGTACAAAATACACAAAATGAAAAAAATAATCCTTATTAAAGTAACCTGGCCAAAGTTACACAATCTAGAATTTTATATATAATCTACAAATGTATATAATTTAAACATAGACATTAATCATTCAATGAAATATATATATATATATATATATATATGTAATGTTACAAATCTGAATTTACATTATCTTTAAACTCTTATTACAGAACTTAGGAAACTATGGTACATATGATAAAAAGAATAAATAATCTAAAAGCCTTAGGGCCTGCCTGATGGCTCAGCGGACTACCGTGCCTGCTTAGGCAGAGCGCAGAGGTTGGGTTGCTCCGCAATGTGCCATGCCAGCCCAGCCCATGGAGCATGCTGAGAGGGTGACTGAGACTGATTGGACGTGGTGGCACTGTGCCTGTAATCCCAGCACTTCGGAGGCTGGAAATAGAAGGATCACTATGAGTACTATCTACATAGTGAAACCCTATAAACCTATCCTAAATTCAGAAAAGAAAGTACTTTTTGTCTATGTTTATTATCATTAATGTATTTGGTACAGGGTTTTCACAATGCAGCTCAGATGGGTGCTAATACTCGTGTTTTCATCCTCCACAGCACTATAATATAAGTGTGCACAAGCACTCCTGGTCTCGGTGGCTGTCTCGGTGTACTGGGGATGGGACCAGCACAACATTATAAAGAACTTTTTAAGATGTACTATGTTAATATGTATTATCAGGAATCATTGAGTTTTTTATTTTATTTATTTATTTATTCATGAATAAATGAATGAATGGATAAATAAATAACATAAAAATGTTGTACCAGAACTCTTCAAAAGTCCCAAACTATTTAATTAACTGTTTATTTAAACTATGAAATCTTCAAACTTCATAATAATTGGCTTGATGCTGACATGGGTAGTTTGACTGTTTGGGAATGATAGTGTATAGAGATAAATAGGGAAATTGAGTTACTATTCTGTGTCGGGTGTAACAGGAAATAGATTTTATATAAACAAATCATTTAGATCTTTATTTCTTAAAAAACAAAAGCAGCTCTTTTTGGCCATTGAGTTCTGTTCTATATATTTGTTTCATTCTTTCTGACAAAAAATGAGGACAGCTGTGGAGACAGCTCAGCAGAATAAGCGCCTGCCTGGAAAGTACAGGGTCCTGTTCAATCCCCAGTACCAAAGAAAAAAGAACAAAACACAGAAAAACTGAGTCTGGCTAGTGTATGACCAGGCAACATGAGTAACAGAAATTTCATTGTTTGAGTCATTTAAGCAGAGGTGTGCTCCAGTTTCTTAGTGCCATTTCAAATGTCACTGTCTACAAAGCTCAAAAGAGACCTTTGTTTATCTATGGAATTGAGGAAGGGGAGGGCTCTTCTAAAGTAGTTGGATTGAAATATTTCTCTCCCTTTTAGATTCCAGCAATATCTATTGTAATAGTGGATATGAGATACCACAGAATACATTATTCTGAACTTATTTGCAATGCTTGGGTAACACTAGTGATCAAACTTGTGAAGTCATTCTGCAATAGTCATGCCATCACCAAATAGTCACAATGGAAATGAGAAAAAGTAATACAGAAAAGAAGCTAGAACGTAAGTAATTGTATATGTTCCCAAAATAAGTCATATTCATTAAGAAGGCTGCATACATACATATGTAAACCTACATGCACATTTATATGTGTACCTATACATGTAAATAATATAGATGGAAAGAAATGACAAATGTCAACTTTTCAGATAAGTCTAAAATTTCTTAATTCTTGAATTCTTGAGTTAAACCTGAAAAAATCTAAAAACTCAAATGAAATGAGCTTATTTTGATCTGGAGAGATAGCTTGGTGGTCTAAGTGTCTGCCTGGCAAGTGCAAGGACCCAAGTTAGCTTCCCAGTACCACATGCTGTGCTGGCCTTGGGACAAGCCAGCCGCTGAGACTGGGCCTGGTGGCACACTCCTGCTATCCTAGTGCTGGCGAGGCTGAGACACTACAATCACAATGAGTCTGAGCTGCACCGTGAGACTCTGTACCAAGTAAATAAATAAATAAATATCTTTAAAAGATAGGAGCTTTTTTATTTTATTCCTCATGGCTTTATTTTCCTTCTTGATGCTCTTCAAACTATTTGCTCTCTGAAACCCCATACTGATTTCTCTTGATAAGTGGTGAGCATATAAGATTATAACCAATTGATGGTTTTAGAATAGATAGTCTGGAGAGAAACAAAAAGATCATATGAATAGATGAATTTCTCCTTGATATTTTCAGTACATGTAGTTTTTAAATGTTTTATACCTTGTATCACTTTGTGCTTTGCCACCATTTATTTTAGCCTCTTATTTATATTCCCTGTATTGGTTTCATTAGTGTCAGTTGTGCTCTCTCTGGCTTTCTCTAGAGCCTTCTGGAGCCTCTCCTGGCCTCTCTACTGGCTCATTTTACATCCATGTATCCACCACCACAATATCTTACCATTGGGATGTTTTGTCCTCATGTAAAAAAAAATCCCTTCATTCACTAAAACACATTCCATGGAAAATTCATCTATTGATAATCAAATCTGGGCTTAAAGAACCATTCTGAATTTCCATCTTCCGTTTTGAGATTCCCGTGCCACTGTCAAATAAGCATGCCCCAAGGGGCCTGACCTAGGCTGCAGCATCATGTGGAGCTGAGATCAGTCTTTATAGCTGAGTCATTTTTGGACCTGATAGCTATAATGCCACCTAGCAGCTGTCTGCAGAAGTATGAGTAAAATCTTTCCAAGATGGCGTCACTCCTGACAGAGCCGAGGACAAACTGTCAGGCTCTAGAATCAGGAGCTCAATAATAGCCATCTGTGTTAAACCAGTAAAATTTGGAATTTCTTAACTGACTATAACTACCTAAAAGACATACTTTCCTCTTACTATCATGCCTCAGAGTTTGCTATTTTTTTCTTTGCTAACTAATAAATTATCTGTTTCCATGCAAATTTATGACAGCTGATTTTTTGTTTTGTTCTTTGTGACCTTCAAAACCCTTTGTTACTTCCACGTTAGAAGGGACTTATTGAAATAAACATTTGATTGGAGGTCAGGGCTATAGCCCAACTGCACAGCACCTGTTTGGAAGGTGCAATGTCCTAAGTTTGATTACCAGTACAGAAAACAAAACAAAAATAATAATAACAAAATACATTTAGAGACCAGGGAGATAGCTCAGTGGCATAAGTGCCTACCTGGTAAGCACAAGGTCCTGAGTTCAACCTCAATACACAAAAAGACCCAAACAAACAAAAAAACATGACTGGATAGATAAATGATTGTATATAAATTTTTTAAAAGCATATCAATTGGAATTAATATTTATATTAACAATAAATTTAATGCTTGTGACTGTCATTGCTATGTATATTATGAAAGAATATTTTATATTTCTATTTCCAGTAGTCACCCATATTAATTATTTTGCCATATTGCAAACATTTTTGTGCTGTAGATGTGCATTAGAGTTTTAATGAAATCTTCTTCACTTAGGAAATACAGCCACAGTGATGTATTCTTTTTCATATGTTCACCTCAGTTGCTTTACTCCACTAAATATATAAAAATCTTCATGAAATGTCACAGCATGAATAAAAGTAGAAAACAGTAAAAATAACATATGTAAATATGCACAGCTAGAGAAAATATATGCAAAATGGACCTCAGTGTGGTTTCAGAATTTTTTTTTTTGAGATAGGGTCTCATTCTGTAGTTCATATAGGCCTTGGGCTCACTGTGTATTGTGGGCTAGTGCTGAATGTATGGTGAAACTCTGAGGCTGAAGCCTCAGCCTCCAGAGTGCTGGGATTACAGAGATGCACCACCATGCCTGGCTCGGAATCCTTTGATGCAATTAGTCTGCAAATTTAGTTCTGATGTTTTTAGTGCCCTAAATGATGAGGTAAACATAACTTGTGTGTCCCTACAATGAAGTACATCCATTTCCTCTTCCTTGGTAATTTATTTTAGAGCTTTGTCTTCCAGTATTTACTGTGTGTTAGAAGACTTGATGGCATGTAATATGGTATGTTGTACATTTTTACTAATTCAATAAGTATGTATTACAGGAGCTCCAATAAGATGCCATGCTTGCATTAACTAGAAAGTTCTCCTCACAAGTTCTCATACGCTAAGTGCCTTGCTTTATAGATTCTGTGCTTCCCTTCTGTAGGAAAATTTCACTTTCTTTCACTCTGGACAATGCAGTATCACTTCATGATGGAGTTTACACCTTTAAATGTACAGTCCTACATTCACTATAACCCTGATATTCTATGTGCTTGTTTGTTTATGATATTGTCACTATTTTGCTAGAATCGGGAGATCTCAGAAATGAGCTGTTCCCCATGCAGTCTCTAGCTAGACTCCTGCCCTATCAACCCTCCAAGTATAAGGTGGCAGCAGCTACTTTTCGCAGACTCCAAAGACTCCAAAGGCTCTATCTTGTCATTATTTTGCTCCTT
Source organism: Ctenomys sociabilis (assembly GCA_004027165.1). Taxonomy (NCBI): domain Eukaryota; kingdom Metazoa; phylum Chordata; class Mammalia; order Rodentia; family Ctenomyidae; genus Ctenomys; species Ctenomys sociabilis. The sequence continues at coordinate 19,148 of PVKA01017712.1, read as the reverse complement.
TTACAAGGTATACCAGCCAGTTGTCCAGAGTGAAAAATTAATTGAAATAGGTAAAGAAACTCCATTATCTCACTCCTTACTGTCCTTGTCCTTTTTCTTTCCATTTCCTGTGCCTGGCATGTCTTTATTACTGATTATCTGGTAAGTTATCATCCATAAACCAAAGCCTAGCTGACAAATGATCTGCCCTAAGCCTCCTTCCTGCATCTCTACACCAACCAGGTCTCTGCCTTCTTTCTATTCCTTCATATGTTATACCCAATGTGCAGCAGCAAACTACCGTTTACTACAATATATCCCTATTCTTACCTAGGTCTTCTTTACACTGAATTCTTCTTCTGGTGCTAGGAATTGAACCTCAGTCCCTGCGTGCTTGCCTAAGTTTGTGTAAGCAGGCACTTTAGACGGCTGAGCGATCTCTCCAGCCCCCTTCAATGTGTTTGTTACTGTGAAATATTACCAACTCTCGGATGTCAAAATGGTAACATAATGCACGACTAAAAGCACTTGACAGAAGGCTGGAATCTCTGAGGGGAAGAGAGCAGGGCTCTTTTGACTTCATTTTATGGGCTATAAATTGTATTTGTATATTCTATACTAGTGGTTCTCAAATTTTCTGTCCTTCACAGTTACCCAAGGGGCTTAATTGAACAGATCATTGGTCTGTCCTTAGACTGTGTTTGGTTAGTTCTGAGTAAGCATCAAGAACTGTTATTGTTAATAAACTGTGAGACTCTTACATAAATCACACCTAGGCTAACAAGACTCTAGAAATCTTTTATATTGAGTAGCACTCACAATATTCTGCCTCTCTGTTTTCCAGGTTAGTTTGTGCACATATCTTCTTTCTTCCTTTCTGTTAACACCAATGTCTACTTTGTGAAATTGCAAAGTTCTTAAAGGAAAGGCTATGTCCCTTCATCTTGGTATCACCAAAGCATCCACTTCAATAGCTAATTGGTTGTTAAGCTGAAATAAATTAAATTCAATAATATTAATCATCTCTTTTATTTATGTTCCCCTGACAGAAGGTCTGCAAAACACAAAATATTAAAACAAGAATGAAAGAAACAGAGATAATAATTGGCCTGTTGATCAATCTATTAATCTACTAACAATTAGGTAATTTGCTTGGTTCCTGTTTCTTTTCATCAATTTGACTCAATGTACAGTTTAAAGCAGTGTAAGTTTTGTGATGAGGGCAATGATTTGACCATGTGTCAGGTAATAAAATCATTGAAAGGTCATAGAAACACTATTAGCTATGTCTGTACTCCATGAGTCCCCAGAAATGAGAGACAAGATATTTCTGAGATGTTCTGATTGAGGCTTTGCTGCTGTAAGCATGTTCCTTAGACCAGAAGAAATAGCCTCTTCTAGAGGTTTGTTAAAAGTGCACACTCCCAGGTGCAAGCCCAATTTAAACATCAGAATCTCATTTTAATAAAAATCTTGGATAAATGTTAATCACATTAAACTTTGAGAAGCACCAGATTAAAAGATACAAGTAGAATTAGGCACTATCCAAATCCGAGGGGCTTCTGGCTTCCTTCCTGGTTTCTCTAAGGGAAGTCTGGGTGTTTGGTGTAAGGGGCGTCAGATGGCAGAATGAAGGCAGATGCCACATACAGATGGAAGTACTTTGCCTTGGGATTCACAGTCCACAGCAGAGTCCCACCAACCACCAACAGCCTTATTCACAACGGGAGTGAATATCTACAAAATTCATGGGTGGAGGAACAGAAAGCAAAAGAGATTCTCAATGTGATGGTGACACTGTGACTGTCAACCAGCAGGATGCTGCTGCTCCTTGACAGCGTAATAGAAAGCCCAGCTCACCTGTCTGGGAACCACCTGTCATGTAAGAGTGGGAAACAGATTTATTGCCAGGACTGAGAGAAACTATCACCTCCTTCCAAAACCATGGGGATGTGACAAGCGAAGTATGGGAATTAGGTCTCAAGGATGCTGCCGAGGAGTGAACATCTACTCTGATACTTCTTTACAGGGATGAGGAATTGGAAGCTTGTGCAATAGACTGAAGCAATTGCTGTTAAAGGAAACACTATTATGTCTCTAACTTGTGGAAGTTAATAGAGCTGATATAGTACACTATTTCGTTGTTCATTTGAAGAAAAATGCATCAGATAAACCATATGTTTTCTAAATTGCTGGATATATTAACAGTTGGTCCTTTATTTAAAGAGTGGACATGACAGCTCTCTGCCCATATAGACATTCTTTTTCTGTTAGTACATTTTTGCAATGCATAAAGACTATATTCAGCATGAGTATATGTTATACTTTGATTCTTTTTATGTACTCTTTAATAAACTTCTTCAGAATTGTTATAGGAGTCAAATATTTTCTCTTCTGTAAATTCTTTAATATATATGTATTCCATTTATTGAATTCTTCATACTGTAATCCTTAACTGAGCAATGAATAGCTAGGCACTAAGGCTAGGGAAATGCATATTGATAGGCAAAACACTTAACCTTGACACTGTATAGTGGACGGTGATGACAAGGGACATGGTACGATGCTACACTGCCCTATCAGCATCAGGACAGAGGAAACGTGATAGCTGATGAGAGCACATAGACAACTGAAAATGACTAACGCTTATAATACTGAGAAAACTAACATATTTCTATATTTACTATATATCAGAGCTGTGTTAAGTATTAGCCACAACTCAATTGTTTGCTGTAATCTTATTAAAATCTTATTACAAGTTATATTGTCTAGTGGAAAAGTAGAAAGGCTAAGTCATATATTCAAAATCACACAGCAGGAATGAAAGATAGAAAAGCTTCAGAACTAACATAATTTTGGAATAACAGTATGATACAGAGACATAAAATTAAATGCATAAAATTGCACTAAAAGTGAAAGTTTGATAAAGGAATGCTACGCCCAGGAACTGTGATAGATCTAGAAAGGTATAAAAATAAGAAAGTGCTACACCAGCCCTGCCTCCAGGCTGGGCTGAGCCGGCCACAAAGAAAGAACGTTATTCAAGCTGGTACAATCACAAATTATTTGGGGAACCCAAAACTACCTAAATTCCCATAATTAAACCTATGTAAAATCTTCTTCTTCTCACTGTATAAAAGGTCAGGATTACACAAAAAGTAACCATTATATCCAACACTGACTATTCTGAAAAGAAAAAAAAAATGTCATAACACAGAAGTTCCTGGGAAGAAAACAGTAGGTCTTGAAAATAAAAGAATAAGCCAAGTTCTAGAAAAACAATTAAAAAATAGCTATCTTAGAAAAGATAAATCACACCATAAAATGAAATACTCAAGGCCATGTAAAGGAAGCAATCTCAGCACATGGAATTTAAGAGGACATTAAAACAAACAATGAATGTACTGTTACCAGCTTTAAGAGTCAGTGCAATGAGAAGTGAATGACACAGAAGACAAGAATCTCTAATTAGCATCTTCCTATCTTGAGACAAGGTAATGTGATATGATTTTGCCTCTCAGTATTTGAACAGCTTTTGTTAAAAGGTTAGGGACCAGCATACTTCTTGGGGTGTAATTGTTAAACAATGAATTATAACTCAGTGGTCCTATTATTGGTAAGGAATGGGCACATGAGGAAATCAGGGTCATTCTTAGGAGACAGTTCACAAATGCACAGTGTTTTAGGCTTTATTCATAAATTCATATTTTAGCTCTGGTTTTATGTCCAGTCAAGATTCCCTGGGATTTGTTATCTGGGTGTACTGGAGATATTCCTGTCAGAATTCAGATGCTTATAAAATTAGGCAGTAAAAGGCTCATTTCCTAATGCATCTTTGTGAACATCCCTGTTGTAAACAGGCTCATTTGAGAGAATTAGTGAGAACAATTTTTTGTATTTTATTGCTTGTTCAAACTAGAGGTAGCAACATCATATTCAGCAATCCCCAAGTACATTTTTAAAGTCACCCGGGCCTCCATTAAAATAGATTTGTTGATGTTCAAAACAGTGAATTTTTAGGAAATAAGTGATTTCTATTACTACTGCTTAACCCTTTCCCAAAACAAGCTCTCATTTATTCAGCAAAAATCAAATTGGCTTATTAATCTTTTTTCTCCCTTAAAGGGATAAAGTTCTATGCAAGTACAACTACCAAAAAGAACAAGTGATTAAAAAGTCAAAAACAGAAAATAGCTTCAGTTATATCCACTGAGACCGATTTGGCTCCCAATAAGTAGGCATATTTATTAGTCATGTAAAGGTTGTCATGTTTAGAAAGCACGGCATGATTTCTCCTACACATAATGTCACCACAACTATCTATGAGCAAAATGAATGAGAAGCATCTTTGACAAATCTGCCTAGCCAAATCCTATGGGCCTTAAAGGCCAGCATTTACTTAGACTGTGAAATCTAAAGCCCACTGCCAATCTGGAGCACCAGCGATGTCTTTCCTTATAAGGCTTGTCTTCAGTTTAACTATCCAATGGCCCAGGCATTCCTTGGCCTTCACACTCACTCTTGACACACTTACTGTACCTATTGTTACAAGCTTAGTGCACCAGTTGTCACAGTAGACTTGGATTGTCTTTCCAGGTGTCGAGACACACAGACACAAAATTTCATATATGCTTTGCCTGTTGGAGGGAGCTTAGTTTGCTTTGTTGGTTCCCTGCCTCTGGTGCATACCTCCATGTGTCCTTCTCTCTAACTCTTATGCCCCAGAAAGACTTGGGGTTTCTTCCACATCATTTCAGACCAGGTGAGCATTTCTGGGTCCTGTGATTCCTTTTTCTAATTAACAGCATATATTCATGTTGCAAATGCAAAAAGCAGTCCTAGTTGATGAGAAATTCCCTTTCTGTAGATACAAGAAAATAATAAAAGTCAATGGTTAAAAGGCAATGTTTGGCCAAATATACGAACCCTCATAAATTCCTGACCATGCATCAGATAAATGATTCTTCTCCACCATTTGTTGGAAGAATCAATATAAATCGGTATGTTCAGAAGTATATTTTCCTCAAAGGACTTGGCCTTTGAGTAATTCGGAAAACATGTTCTCCTAAAAGGCCAAAAACATTGAGTAGAAGGAGCTCTTCCCCTAGGGTGATGTATAACAATCGCAAATGTGACTGCTTTCAAGCTATAACCCTCTCTAGTTTTTCAGAAGCATGCCCCTAAGTGAGGTTGTATAGGAGTATCTTCATAAATCAAGATTTTTTTTCTGATAACTCTGCTCCAGAGACAACTATTCACTTTTCAAATGTATTCTGAGTTTCTTTGGGTATAAATTTGTGCAATTAATATGAGAAAATGAAGGTGGGTACTAGCCGCCAAAAGCACAATAGAAGCACAGAAAATAGTCTTGTATACTCATTTGGGATTCCAAGTATTTGAGACGACGTTTGGCAAGTCTTATGCACATCTGAACTTTACTGACTTCAAGTATAAAATGGAAGTGGAAGCCTCCTCCAGGTTAGTAGTGTAGATGACTTTACATCACACTTCTCAAGGCCCTCTGACAATGTAAAGTGCAAGACAAGTGGTAGTTGTACAGATAAGTGGGTGGAACAGCCCCTGGGTATGGGTGGTACAAAGCAACAACCCACCTTCTTCTTCCAGGACAAATTAGTGTATTGAGACAATCCATAAGGATTTATTAGAATGAAACCATAATTATCAGAAGGCTTCACCCTGGCTGTGAGTACCTAAATCATGAGCTTATGTGACACTAGCTTGATTCTGTGATCTACAGTCATAACCTGGCCAAAACTAATCCATTTTTGGCACATAGAAGTCTTCAAAAAAGGAGCACAGCCCTAAGTTAAACCAATGACAGAAAGGAGTCAGTGTTCTGAAAAACAATAGCCTTTTCTACTGATGGGTAAAATCACAAAGGGAAATGAGTATGTACATAGCTAAGATCTATAGTTGTAAAGATATATTTTGTCAAAAGGCAAATTTTCATTTAAGATGTAATATATAAATTTAAAACGTATAATTTAAATTAATGACTTTAAGTACTACCAACATGAGAAACTCAAGAAAAATATTAATGTCAGGTAATTTATGAATGTTTTCTTTATGAATGTAGTTTGTAGAGGGTCTCACTATGCAGTTCACACTCATTCATAGTAATCCTCCTGTTTTCAGCCTGCCCAGAGTTGAGGTTATAGGTGTGTGCCAACACTCCTGGATTCGGTGGGCAGCCCAGCACTCCCACGGTTGGGGCTGGCATGGCATGTGGTTCTGAGGATCGAACTCTGGTACCTGTGCTTGCCTAAGCAGATGCTTAGTCCACTGAGCTATCCCACAGGCCCTCATCTTTAATATTAGCTATAATATGAAAATTGTTTCACTTTTCCAAATCTGGAAATTGAGGTAGCAATCAAGTCCATGTGGTGGGCACAAAGATGATTCCTATAAAAGGGTGTGCCTGAGACATATGCAGTGCTACAAATAGCACCACTAACATAAAAACCACTAAAGTCTTCATCCTCTAAACCAGAACATAGTAACTAACAAACTCAGCACAGTTGGTGGACTAAGAGAATAGAAGCCATTAAATCTGTCTGGATTTAGAGAAGCTTTTATAGACATGATGGTATTTAAGCAAAGCCTTAGAAAAAATAACCAGCTGATTGGCTGGCAGCATGAAGATGTTCTTGGATTCAGAGCCTGAGAAATCCTTTCAGTGCTTTAGAATCAGTAAACCACACCACAGACCCAACATCAATTGTGAAAACACCTAAATACATGCTCATTTTCCAGACTTCTGCCTCATCATCCAGTGTGTTTTTGCTTTGCGACATTAATATAGATTATTCTGTTATTTCAGATAAAGACCAGTTGTTCACTATGATACCAGTTGCAGTTTCATATAACATTAAAATCATCAAATTAGTCACAGCTAATTTTGAAATTGATATTTTCTTCTTAGGAGATTATTTTGAACTGTATGTTTGAAGTTTATCTCTTTCTTTTCTCTCTTTTCCTCTTAGCTATCTATACCATAAAGCTATTACAAATAAGACTTGAGAGTTGAAGGATAAGGAGTCAAAATTCTATAAGAGAAGATCTTGAAAAACTTAGCCATGTGATCCTGAACATGTTAATTAAACTGCCAGGATGAAACTTTCTCCATCTGTCAAGTATAAATAATATACCTATGCCTTATATTGAGGAATTTTTCATGAATAAAATAAGACAGTGCTTCTGAGCATGAACTTCTTACACAGTGATAGGTTAAAGAAATGTAAAACATTACCCTTATGAGGAAAACACAAATTATAGAGAAAGCACTGTGCAACAAAAGGAGTATATATTAACAGACAATAAGAATCAGTGAAGATTACTGTGGAACATGCTGTTTATCTCTGCTCTTCAGAAAGATTCAATTAATTAAAGATAATAGAAAAAGTTGACAGTGTATTTCGAGAAGTATAAGAGGAAATAGTGGAGAAATTTCAGCAATACCATTAGAAGTTAGAAAGCTATAGAAGATTGGAGTTGGATTCAACAAGGTAAATAAAGTACTGAATAAAATATTTGCAGAGAGAGTCACTGTTGTGAAAGGGCAGCCACTATTAGCCCTGAATACAAGGAAAACTTAGAAAATGCAGTCTGCAGGGGGAGTCTAATTAAGGAATGAAGTTGGACACAACGTGATACAGGACTGATAAAAATCTGAAAACTAAAACTTTAGGACACCACCCACTCCACACTCTATTTAGAGAAGATTCCTTTCTACATGTGTAAAATGATCCCATAGAAAATAACCCAGAGAGTGATACTTGATGTTCTTTTCTGTAGTGAAATACTCTTTCTTTTCCAAAACACTATACTGTAATGCTACAAAGATCATGTCGTGTGGTTGTACACAGATTTTAAAGATTATTTTTGTTTCACCTTAATGAAAAAGTAAAATGGTCCAAAACAAGTATTTAAAATGAAACTGAAGTGCAACAACAACCACTACAACCAAAAGAGATAGAAAAGAAGCAGGAGGATTGTGTGAGCTCAGGAGCTCAAGATCAATGGAGACCAACATGTTTGGGAACCTCCTATGCAGAAGAAGAAAAAGAAAGAAAGGAGGAAAATAGAAAAGGGGTGGAGGGTAATAAACTAGACTTATTTATTCAAAGAACTGAAAAAAAAATCTGTATTCATTGAATTTTATCCTTAGCAAACATACCTTTGAAAACTAAAAGTAAAGTATTTTCCAGTTATACAAACTCAATATGAAAATAACAAAGACCATAATCCAGAAGGCAAGAAAATTGCTGTATGGTCCTGGGTAAAGAATAAAGAGGTCTCAAAATGGTAGTTATGCAGGACTGTAAATGAATTTCTCCTACACCGTATGGGTCATGATTCTGTCTGGGTCTATAGGCTGGACATCAAGGAAATAGCAATAGCTCAGTCCCACAAGTATCACGGACACTGTCCGTGCCACACATACTAGAACTGTGTGATTATCTTATCCCCAAACTGTTAGAAGTGCTGGCCATATATTTGCCATTCCAGTATTTTTGTTATGTTCCATTCTTAGTAAATCTTTATTATCATGAAAACTTTTTAGTGGATATTTTTGTACATATTAACCTAATCAGTTCTGTGTGAGTACTCTGAACTGGTCACAGATTTGTATATATGATAACACTACATTCTGGCCTCTTGGTTGGACTCTATAAATATTTAAACAAAGCATTGCTACTGTGATTCTACATCCTTCTACTCCTTTTTTCACCCTAAAACAGAGCTCTTAGCAAACATCAGCAGGCTAATCACATTTCCAGCAGGCAGAGCCCAGTACCCTCTCTGTCCTCTCTCAGACACTCTTTGCAAGATACACAGCATTTTCCCCCAGAAGCTCAGCTGTGCTGTCTCCAGTTAATGCAATAAAAAGAAACAGTGAAAAAGTAAAAAAAAAAAAAATTAAAGGATAACAATGAGATACCTTATACTTTCTACAGGTTATAAATTATCTCATATGAAAAGTAATCTTCCAAAGGTCAGTGTGATTAGATATATATTGTGTATTCTGTCAACAAGTTTCATAATGAGTTACATGAAATGTTACTATAACTTTCCCTTTTTAAAAGTATATAAGAATCATTTGAAAAGAAGAACCACTTGGTTTAATATTTTTAAAGTACCTGGAACACAATGTATGAGCTCACATTAATTATTCTAAAGTAACAGGTGATTCTTAGTCCAAAGAAGAATTAAATGGAAGATTTCCCCAGAACTGTTTCAGCTGTTAATGTGAGGGGCCTGAGAAGCACGTGTGTGCTGCCCACACCCTTGTCTCTTACACACCTAGACTTAGTTTAAGCCGTGTCAGCCTTCTAACATTGCCTGGCAAAGACGCACTCCAAACCCTAAAGGAGGCCCAAGGGAAAGCTTCTCACTGTCACAGGACGCCTGATCAGTATCCTATTTTACACTGAATGACAGCATGAGAATAGCAGGAAGTCCCTAGGGAAAACTGCTATGTTTGCCTCACTGAAAACACAGTAACTTCTTCACAGTTTCCACAATACATCATCTGTGATTTCTCTTCTTTCCAAATCCACTGATGTTTCTCCTGCAATGAAAGCCAGAGGTCTAATGTTAATAGCTCAACCTCAGCCCCTAAGTGTTGGTTAGGTAAATGCTGATGCTCCATAGGGAATTCTATCCTTTGTCCACTGCTATTGATGCATACCATAGTTAGGGTTTCTCTTTAATGTGCTTTAATGCTACTAAAAAAAATCTGATTGATGCCAGAAGTTGCTATTGTCACTGTTACAACCTAGAAAAAAACTTCTAAAACTTGCAAGACAGCCAATACTAACTTTTCTTTGAAGTATTAGAAAGTTCCAGAAACTCTCCTTGGATAGCACATACATAGTCCCCTGTATCTCCTGAATTCTTCTGTGAATTCAGTGGCACCTATCCTCCAGGGAAGAAAGACACTTGGATTATTTTTAGCCTTGTTTAAAGCAAGAAGTTTCAGAAGCCCCAGGGAGATCTAAACTTTAAAAAGTAGATAGTCTGTTTTGCAGCATTATTCAGAATAATGTTCAAATATTAAAAGAAGTGGGAAAGAAACTATTTTCAAAACAGCAATTATGACCTCTCTCCACCTGCATTGAGGTATATAATGTCCTAGCATCTATAGCCATATGTATATAAATGTGAAGTAGATATGAAATGTGTTATACATATTCTGCTGTGTATTTCCACTGACTAACAGCCATCTCTACTGAATGCCTACCATGTCCTACCTAGGTTTTTGTTTTAATGGCATCAAACATGGTAAAGTTGTCACCTAATGAGAATCTGATCTTCCTAGTGAGATTTTTCAGTGGCAGCACCTATTCAAGTTCAGGAAAAACTTACATCTAAGTCTTTTTATTCAGATACATTGACATCCTGGGAACTTTCTGACCCTTTAGAGACTGTCCAACCTTGACTAGTCAGTTCCTAGTGTTAGCGAAGGACTGAAATATATTCAATGTAATCAATCCACAGCCCTATACCAACTGACTTCTTTATCAGCTTGATCACTTATCTCCCCTAATCATCTCAGACCAGGTACAAGTCAACTGGAAACATTCCCTCAAACCATGAACCCACTCAAACTATTCATACAAGCTATCCCTATACCTACATATTCCACTTCACCCATTCATTCCCAAGGATGCTCTAATTCACTCATGGCCCACATCTTCCCCTGCTTCCTCTGCTTGCTGGTCTGGATGCATTCTATGTGGTATGCAACACTTGCCTGTCTGACATGCCCCTCCTCTTCAGAAATCTGAGTAGCAAATTACCATCCTAATAACCATTGTTTTCTTATCTTCTACATTCATGGTACCTGAATAATGATAAAACCTATGTTTTAAAACAAAGACTGACTCCAACAAAGACTTCTAGGAAACTGCTTGAAACTTACTATGTGTTTCTTTTCTGTACCAAGAACTCTGTACATCAGGTCCTAGACTAAAGTGAGACAAGCATTGTACCTACGGCACAAAATACAAGGAAATCTCATAGAGTAGCTTTGCAATGGCTAGGTCTACACTTTTGTGAGAACTTTATTTTTGTCCTGTATCAGCCCTGTAGCTCATATAATTGAATAAAAGGAAAGCTAGAGTCTACCCTAAATATTTTGGATGAGAGAAGCAGAGACATAAGGGAATCTATGGTCTACTTAAAGGTTTGCACTAGTTGAATAGGAGAATAGTCTCTCAACTCCTTAAAATGGTGGGAGAAATGGACTAAGGTGGCTTCTTGGCCAAAGAACCCTGGAATGGTAACTCTGGGAAAAGCTTCCAAACTGTCAGGGCCAGGATGCCCATGTGCTCACACGAGTACAAATAATGGGTTTCCTATTAACAGTGACATTTTTATTTCCAAAGTCCACAAGAAAACTCAGCAGAATTATGCCCCATCTTTCTTCATACTCATTCAAATGTTTAAAAGGTCAGTTGTTCAACAAAGCTATATTTCATTATGATTTTGGAGTATATATAAAGTAATCTGGTTTGGATGATAAATTATAAGATTTTTCCAATCTATGGTAAATTTTAAGGACATGGAAGAATAAACACAATAAAATAGTTCTAACAGTAGTTCTAGGATACTTTAGAAGCTATTTAGCCAAACCTGTAGGTTGTAAATGTGAATACCAGGTGCTGAGAAATTGAGTAATTTATATATTATTAAATTAAAGGTACACAATTAAGAAAGATTCCTGCCTCCAAATTATTCTGTGCTTGAAAGCTTCCACTATAAGTTCTCTGCATATATGATTTTTAAGTACATCTGTGTCATAATACAACTTCACTAATATTAAAGACAGAGATGAACTGTCCATAACCACTAATAACTGGTTTTGAACCATGATTAACATGAAAAACAGACTCAATAGTAGAAGGGAAAATGTTTCTGAATCTCTTGTATGTCAAATAAAAGATAGTTGTGTAAAAATCATTGCCTCCTCTTCCTTTGTCTGCTTTTGTGCTTCATCAAATCTTTATTTACATAAATATTTAAGAAATCACTCTTTGGTATTTCTATTTAACTAACAAAAGGATTAGTATCAGTAATTGGCATGGTTCATGACTTGAGTTTTGAAATTTTCTGTTAAAGTCCTAACCAGCTGGAAGCCTCTAGTGTCTGATTTTGAAGATGCATGACACTGTTCTTCAACACAGCAACAATTACAGAAATAAATCAGTGTTGAATTTCTTCCAGGTTCAACTCATAAGGTACCTGAGGTGGCATAAAAGAAACAAGATTGTCATAATGCTTTGTTCCTCAGTCAGGTCCATCTCTGAATGGTCAAATCACTAAAATCATGATGCCAAAAGTTAAGCAAAGAACACAGAGCACTAGAGACTATATTAAACAGTTAGTGAAGCCCAAGATCAGAGGCTGACTGTTCTCATGGTCGGTCCCCAGTTAGCGGCTTTCCAATCAGCAGTGCCATGTGCTTATCAAACATGCTTGAGTTCATGTCCTGTACTATTTTTTTAATGAGCCAGTCCCTGCACTGCCCAAAAGATAAAGTGAAAGACAGAGCATATATGTTATATGATACTCTAGAGAAGGTATAAGTGTGATTACACTGATAAATAATTCTGTATGGTTCACAATGCACACTGCATCTCCAACAGATACTATAACTCAAGTTCAAACATTCACACAAGGAGGATCTAGAGAAAAACCAATCAAGAAGGATATATTAGACTGAGCAAATTGTTGGGGACAAATCAAGGGAAAATTGTCCATTAGGGAATCAGGTCTTTGAACAAGGAATATAGTCAATTCACTCTAAACAGATACTGTAAACTAAATGTTTCTGTTTTTCGCTCAATACCAAATTCATGTGTTAAGACATAAAACACGTTGTAACTATATCTGAGTTGTAATGAGCCATTTCCCCAACCCCTAAATTTGAATTAATTAGGATTAGATTAAAGTCCTGAGAGTGAGCCTCATATAATTGAACTAGTAGCCTTATAGAAAAGAGGTCTCCTTCCTTCCACATGTGCTTCCACATGAAAAGGTATGTGAAGACAGAGCCAGGAGGTGCCATGTATGAGGTAGGACCATAAGCCTCTTAACATGGACTTTTTAGCATTCAGAATTATAAGATAATAAACTTTATTTTTAATCTCACAAGACTATGGTATTTTGTCATGGCAGTCTGTAAAAAATCAAATATTGACAAGAAATCAAGCACTGCTATATAAAATGAGTAAAAAGCTTTAAACCTGAGTATAGGTAGAGGTTGGAAGAAATTTGAGGTGCATGCCAGGGGCATGGATATCAAGGGCAATTCTAGTAAGTGTGAAGTGGAAATGAAGTACGTTTTATCAGAAGTGGAAGAAAAGTGACTTACTATAAAGTGACGATGAACTTGTTTGAACTGTGTTGTACCATTATGTGAAAGGCAGAACTTTGAGTAATGACATCGAGTATTTTGCAGGGGATAATTCTAAAGAAAGTCCTGAGTTTGCAGCTTCTACAATAAAGCATAAAAGATACAGTTTTCAAACATAAACCAGAACTTGGAGATTGGGAAAAATTTCAGCCTATCAATACTGCAAAATATAAGAAATCTTGTTGTGAAGGAAAAATGAATGGTATTTCTGTAAGACCATTTGTGAGAAAAATGTGGCTGTCACCTAATTAATCATCAGACCAGACCCATGGAAAGTTACAGGGTTAAACCAGGAAAAGCATTTCTCTTTCATGTAAAATAAAGAGAACAGAAAGAGAAGGGCAGAGATGGAATGGAGGAAGGATTTCAGGCTTTATGTTGTCTACAGATTTACATCCACTTATATGAAAAATAAGTACTATTTTTGAAAATAAGTACTATTTTTGAAAATATGTACTATTTTTCAAGTATAGGATAAAATAGCTCTAATAGCTATCATGGGTCATCAGGCCTGCTTCCACTGTCATAACAGTTCAGATGGCTTCAGCATGGACCCCAAGGAACAGGGTTACCTGTAGGTTTTGGAACAAGGTAATTCATATATGTGGTGTAAAACCTCTAGCCCACAGTATTTTGAGAGCCGAAGTGCCAACTCAGAAGGTTCAGAAGGTGGGCTTGACATCACACGTTGCCTGGAGGGCAAAACATGGCACTAGAAAAGTTTATTCTAGAAGGTTTATCCTCACATCTAACATTTTATGGAATTTGCCTCATGAAGTTCTGAACTTACTTGAAATCCATATTTCTTTCTTACTTAGTTTCCCATCTTTCTTTCTTTCTTTTTTCCTTTCGCATCTTTCTTTCTCTCTGCTCTCTTTCTCTCTCCCTCTTTCTCTCTCTCTCTTTCTTTTTTTCTCTTTTGGAAAGGGAATGTGTCTTCTATACCTGTCCCATCATTAAACCTAGGAAGCATATAACTTTCCTACATTCACAGTTGGAAAAGAAAGAGGTGGAATTTTACTCTGAATGTTTGTATTTCTTCCTCAAAGTAGTATGTTGAATCCCTAACGCCCAACATGATGGTATTTAGAAATGTAGCTTTGGAAAGTAATTAGGATGTGACTAATTCATGAACGTTAGACCATCATTATGGAATTAGTAGCCATATTGGAATAGAAAGAGAAAGACACATTCTCTTTCTCTGTATGTATGCAATGAGCAAGGATCATATGAGGACACTGACAGAAAGTGGTTGTCCACAACTCTGGAAGAGAACCCCAAGCAGAGCCTAATCTCACTGCACTTTACAACTTCTGAGATTTGAGAAAATAAATTTCTGTTATTTAAGCCACCCAGCCTATAGCATTTTGTTATGAGAGACTGAGCAGTCTAAAACAGCAGGCACTGTTGTTTGCATAATCTGTTTTGAAGTAATTAGGACCCTGCAGTAATTTCTGGCATCACTCAAGGGCAATGGGTCTAGATAAGAACAAGAAGAGTCATACTTGATGGAAGCATTCTATTGAAACTAGAAAGAGTAAGTAGGCTTGTCTTGATCCTCCGCTTTCCCCTAAGATTCATGGTTGGTTTACCTCTTCCTTGGAAGTGCTGGAGAAAGAATTTATTGTCACAAGCCCCCCAAAATGTCTAACTGTTAATGTCCTACACACTGGGTTGTTGAAATTAGAAATCGTGGTCAGCTTATCTAGAAAGTATGAAATACTGAAGATGAATAGTCTTGTGCCTAAGACACCAGACATAGGACAACAATGGACCAACTTGTTTCCAGCATGTATTTCTAGGAAAGAGTAAAATTCCTTTACCCTAAAATGGACAAGCTTGTTTCCAGCATGTATTTCTAGGAAAGAGTAAAATTCCTTTACCCTAAAATGAACAGGATTGAGAGCCATAAAATCATTCTCATCCACAAGCTACAATAACTGTTACGGGGATTTAATGTATTGAACCTACTAAAGAATATGAGATGACCCAGGGTATAATTATAGGGGAAGATCTGAAAATGGAGATACTGAACTATACAAGGAGAATGTATGGATAAATAAAGTAAGAAGGTTTTTACATTTTACTTGAGAATTGGTTAAAAAGCTTTACTTGGGATTTTCCAATTCATGAAGATTTTCAGGACCCATGGACTTGCTACACTCTTGAGGCTTTCCTTTCAGTGTCTGTGTTAAAGACCTACTTCTAGTCAAATGTCTACTTTCAACTCATATGCAGTCCAACAAGTGTTATTTTGAATGCCTTACTCAAAACTACTTCTAATTATCTGGACAGCTTGTATTGTTTCTTTTGCCTCTGATAAATAAGCTCTATTCATTCCCACTCATTTTAACATGTTTGGCAGGTAGCTATTGTGAACATAATACATGAATTGTATGTCTTTGTGTATTCATATAGGCAGGAGTAAATCTTCACTGATGTGACTAGTGTGTGTTATAGGCTATGTATGAATATGTATAATATTCACCCTGATTTTTCTTATATTGATTGCATCAAATAATTACTGAGAAAACCTAACTTAATGCAACCAGAGACAGAGATTGCCAGACAAAATTACTTGCTTTATACATTAGAGAAACACAAATTATTCTTTGGGCAAATATTTTTGTGTGTCTCACAAAATAAAGGGGAAATCGAGCCGGGCGTGGTGGTGCATGCCTGTAATCCCAGCACTAGGGAGGCTGAGGCAGGAGGATTGTTGTGAGTTCGAGACCAGCCTGAGCTACAAAGTGAGCTTAAGGCCAGCCTGAACTGCACAGTGAGACCCTGTCTCAAAAAAGACAAAAAAAGGGGGGGGGGATCAATGATTGGCTAAATTGTTCCTCAAGTATTTTTCTCAGTTACTCTTCTCATGTTTGTTGGGACAAGTACCCACCGCCCATCATGAAGATAGGACAGTTTTATTTGGCTCACAGTTAGCAGAGGTTTCAGGGCATACTCCTCTTGCTCCATGGCTGAGTGGTGCATGAAAGAGAGAAGCCTTTCGTGGTGAAGGCACAGAGGAAGCGGGAAGAGACTGGCAGCTGCTCAAGCTATCTCGCTCTTTACAATAGACAGCTAGCCTATCTCGCTCCTTACATTATAATGCAGATGCAGAGCCCCACAATAATCAGTCACAAACTCTACAAGCAGAAATGCTACAGGATATTATTATTATGTTGGATTTCTGGGATCTTAACTATTACATGTCTTGGTGTGTTTCTTCTTGGGTTGAGGTTATTTGGTGTTCTGTATGCTTTGATGACCTGACTGTTGGATTGTTTCCTCATATTTGCGAAGTTTTCTGCAATTATTTCTCCCCAAATTCTTTTTATGTCATTTGTATTGACTCCTTCATTCTCGTTGATACCAATTATACTCAGATTGTTCATCCTGGTGTCATCTTGCAGGTGATGGATTATTTTTTCCTGCATTCTCGTTGTTTTTAAGAGATCCTTTCTCACCTTTTCCCTAGCTGTTCAAGGATCTTCAAGATCTGAAACTCTGTCTTCACTTTCACTCAAATGGTTTTGTAGATTCGTGATTGATATTTTTAGTTCTTCTATATCTCTTTGACTGTGTTTCATGTGTTCTATTTCTTTTCGGTATTGCTCATGCAAGGAATCCATCATATCTCTGATCTCCTCAATTTTTTTATCCATGTCTTATTTAGAAGTAATTATTAATTCTTTTTGCAGTGTTTCTTCCAAGTTGGGTTTCCTCTGTATATTTCTGGACTTGTTTCTGTATTTCAGATGCTATGATTTCAAAGAATTCTTTTTTTTCAAGGAATTCTTTTGATTTCAAAATTTATTTCTGCTTTGAGTTCCTCATGATCTTTCTGTTGTTGTTTCTTTGCTTCAGATGTTGTTAATAAATATATTTCAGCTGGAATAGTGCTCTCTACACTTGTTCTGGGTGAGCACAGTTTTTCTGCCCAATGTTTCTAAAATTCATTCTTTATTTCAGATACTATGTATTCAGATATTTCTTTTTTAATTTGGGGAATTGCTTCTGGTTTTATTTCCTCTATAGCTTTCTGCTGTTGTTTCTTTGTATCTGTTAATTCATTCATTATAGCTGAGCTAGTGTCCTCTGCCCTTACTGGTGGACTTGAGGTCTGGGATTGTGTTTTTCCCCTTCTCTTTGTCATTTTGTATAGAACTGACATTTGACCTTTGGTGTAGAGCTTTGGTGCAGCTGTAACCTTAGCTTGTTATGAGATTCAGGTGCCAGTCTATTAAGTTTGAGATTATCCAGGTATGCCTATCCTGGATCTAGCCATTGTGTTCAGTTCCTTTTTTTGCTGGAGCTCCTTTGGTTCCCCTCTGTTGTTTCCCTGTTCAGGTGAGCACTAACCAAACTGGGATGCAGAAATAGTAATGAAAATTCCCCATCTTAGCTGGCTTTGGGACAAGGATCCGGAAAATTTCCTGAGTCAGCCCTCCTGTGTCAGGCAGGTCACTCTCTAGGTGGGCAGGCCCAGGCTTTGGTGGGTCTTCTGGGCTCAAAAAAGGATAGTGGATGATCTTATTCTCTGAGTAGGCTGTACTGGGTCAGCCAGCCTGTGCTGGGTCGGGGTCTACAGGCTGTAACCCAAGAAGGCTGGGAAAGGTCCCTCCAGTGCAGCAGGCCTGGAGCCCTCACTCACAGGCCAACTATCCGATAAGGCAAAGTGAATGGCATGTGCTGCAGGATACTAATCAGCTTTTCTTCTGGATGGTTAACAACCTAAATTCACAAGTCAGAGTTGGAGAAATAGAAGAGCTACAAGGCCAGCCAACATTTTGGCCCTAGTCTTTCAAGGTCAGCGAAGACTCAGGACTTAGGAGAACCTGTACTGCAACATCATGAAACTCAGGTGAGCTCCAAATTTTCTGAACAAAGAGATTATAGAGCCACAGAGGAAAGAGATTGAAGTTCTATAGTGTGCCTGGGGCGAGTCACATGGACAGAAAACTTCCTCTCAAGCTCTCACAGAGAACAAACTCGTCAAGCATTGGCTGTGACTCATCCACATGGATGACACGGACAAAGGATCTACAGAATAATGTATAGGACTACAAGATAAACCCTGAGGGGACTTCACTGACCTCATAAGAAACATAAAGTACATGTGTTGGCATATAAGTCTTGCTCTATCTAGGTCTTAACCATCCAGCAGAAAAGTATAAAAATGAAATATACAACATGGGGCCATAATATTAAGATGAGCTTTAAATGGCTATGGTTGACAACTTCTTTGGATAACTCACTATTGTTGTGGAATGCTGGACTGTGTTGGATTGTGTTGTCGAGTTCAAGCACCTAAGTTAGTTTACTGACAATGGAGTGCCCATCTCTGACAGGTGTAGACAAAGGAAGGGGTATAGAAAGGAAGAATCATGAAGTGTGTGTATGGACAGTACAGTTGGGATAGATAACACTGTGCTTCTACATAATTCTATGAGAGGCAAGATTTGCACTAATGGTGGTTGGACAGGATATTATGTCAGCTTCTGGTACTATGGACAACCACTAGGAAAATACCAAGGTAGAAAGTATTAATTATTGAATCTTTGATGTAATTCAGGTATAAAAAATAAGATAAGCAAACAGCTACACTCTATTTATTTACTGATAAGAGACATATGGTGTAATAATGTCTGCAAGTATAATATCATATATGCATCATCTATGATACCAAAACATTATGAAAACAGTTTGCAATGTATTAGTTTATCAAATC